>JAXIVJ010016687.1:5000-7500 GCA_036785665.1 Chirona hameri | reverse complement strand
ATCAGCAACATCATCAACAACATCATCATCAGCAACATCATCATCAGCAACATCATCATCAGCAACATCATCATCATCATCATCATCATCATCATCATCATCATCATCATCATCATCATCATCATCATCATCATCATCATCATCATCATCATCATCATCATCATCATCATCATCATCATCATCATCATCATCATCATCATCATCATCATCATCATCATCATCATCATCATCATCATCATCATTATCATCATCATGCCCGGAGGCGGTGCTGTACCGCCTCCGGGCATACCACACCGCCTCCGGGCATACAACACCGCCTCCGGGCATACTACACCGCCTCCGGGCATACCACACCGCCTCCGGGCATACAACACCGCCTCCGGGCATACTACACCGCCTCCGGGCATACCACACCGCCTCCGGGCATACAACACCGCCTCCGGGCATACTGCACCGCCTCCGGGCATACCACACCGCCTCCGGGCATACAACACCGCCTCCGGGCATACTACACCGCCTCCGGGCATACCAGACCGCCTCAGGGCATACAACACCGCCTCCGGGCATACAACACCGCCTCCGGGCATACCACACCGCCTCCGGGCATACAACACCGCCTCCGGGCATACAACACCGCCTCCGGGCATACCACACCGCCTCCGGGCATACAACACCGCCTCCGGGCATACAACACCGCCTCCGGGCATACCACACCGTCTCACGTCATCATCAGCAACATCATCAGCAACATCATCAGCAACATCACCAGCAACATCATCAGCAACATCATCAGCAACATCATCAGCAACATCATCAGCAACATCATCAGCAACATCATCATCAACATCATCATCAACATCATCATCAGCAACATCATCATCAGCAACATCATCATCAGCAACATCATCATCATCATCATCATCATCATCATCATCATCATCATCATCATCATCATCATCATCATCATCATCATCATCATCATCATCATCATCATCATCATCATCATCATCATCATCATCATCATCATCATCATCATCATCATTATCATCATCATGCCCGGAGGCGGTGTTGTACCGCCTCCGGGCATACCACACCGCCTCCGGGCATACAACACCGCCTCCGGGCACACTACACCGCTTCCGGGCATACCACACCGCCTCCGGGCATACAACACCGCCTCCGGGCATACTACACCGCCTCCGGGCATACCACACCGCCTCCGGGCATACAACAACGCCTCCGGGCATACTGCACCGCCTCCGGGCATACCACACCGCCTCCGGGCATACAACACCGCCTCCGGGCATACTACACCGCCTCCGGGCATACCAGACCGCCTCAGGGCATACAACACCGCCTCCGGGCATACAACACCGCCTCCGGGCATACCACACCGCCTCCGGGCATACAACACCGCCTCCGGGCATACAACACCGCCTCCGGGCATACCACACCGCCTCCGGGCATACAACACCGCCTCCGGGCATACAACACCGCCTCCGGGCATACCACACCGTCTCACGTCATCATCAGCAACATCATCAGCAACATCATCAGCAACATCACCAGCAACATCATCAGCAACATCATCAGCAACATCATCAGCAACATCATCAGCAACATCATCAGCAACATCATCATCAACATCATCATCAACATCATCATCAACATCATCATCAACATCATCATCAACATCATCAGCAACATCATCAGCAACATCATCAGCAACATCATCAGCAACATCATCAACAACATCATCATCAGCAACATCATCATCAGCAACATCATCATCAGCAACATCATCATCATCATCATCATCATCATCATCATCATCATCATCATCATCATCATCATCATCATCATCATCATCATCATCATCATCATCATCATCATCATCATCATCATCATCATCATCATCATCATCATCATCATCATCATCATCATCATTATCATCATCATGCCCGGAGGCGGTGTTGTACCGCCTCCGGGCATACCACACCGCCTCCGGGCATACAACACCGCCTCCGGGCATACTACACCGCCTCCGGGCATACCACACCGCCTCCGGGCATACAACACCGCCTCCGGGCATACTATACCGCCTCCGGGCATACCACACCGCCTCACGTCATCATCAGCAACATCATCAGCAACATCATCAGCAACATCATCAGCAACATCATCATCAACATCATCATCAACATCATCATCAACATCATCATCAACATCATCATCAACATCATCATCAACATCTTCAGCAACATCATCAGCAACATCATCATCAACATCATCAGCAACATCATCATCAACATCATCATCAGCAACATCATCATCCGCAACATCATCATCAGCAACATCCTCATCAGCAACATCATCATCAGCAACATCATCCTCAGCAACATCATCATCAGCAACATCATCATCAGCAACATCATCATCATCATCATCATCATCATCATCATCATCATCATCATCATCATCATCATCATCATCATCATCA
>JAXIVJ010016686.1:12500-28199 GCA_036785665.1 Chirona hameri | reverse complement strand
CCCATTTGTCGGCTGCCGACTGCCGAGCGGCTCAGAGGCCTGTCCATGGACCCTGTGCGCAGGGGCGCAGCCAGGGGGGGGGGGGGCTGTGGGGGCTAAAGTCACCCCCACCCCCGTCGCGGCTCAGAGGGGCCCATCTCGGGTCTTGAAAGGGGGCCCATTCGTGGACTCAGAAAGGGCCCATTTGAGGCCTGATAAAACCAAATTTAGCCTCAGAAAGCGAGCATCTCAGGTCCAGAAAAGACCCATATCAGCTCTCGGGCCTGAGAAGGGCCCATCTTGGGCTCAGAAAGAGCCCACCTCGTGTCTGGAAAGGGCCCCTCTTAGGCTCAGAATCAATCAATCAATCAATCAATCAAAATATATTATCAAACAAACAAATATAACAAACAATAAAAGTGCGATTGGTGCAAATGCACACTGCATATAACATGGGACCTCTCGTGAACTGAAACGTAAATCAACAAAAAACCGGACCGCCGTCACGGAAGGCATCGCCCCACCGACCCTCAAAAGCAGCACGTTGCTGACCCATGCTGACCGCCGCCCTTGATTCACACTTAACCCTATTTGTAACAGGGGGGGGGGGCGGATTCCGCCCCCTCATGTTTTTCGCAGATATCTCCAGAACGGCTGGGAGCAGGCCCATGAAATTCTGGGACTTTTCATAGAATTGAATACCGCATTTGGAGTCAAAATTTTGAGTTCTTAACCTGAACAAGAGGCGGTTCCAGGGTACAGCTTTGGGTGGGTTCGGAGGCGATATTTGGCGATAATACGGAAATGCGATCTTCATTGTTTCTTCGTAACTGCCTCAAGTATGAAGGAGTTACATCGGTTCACGGTGATTGCAATAAGTACAAATTAGTTGATGTTAATGAAATATCATTAAAATTTCATGGCAGAGGCGGTTTCAGGGGCTGAAAAGGGGGGGTTTCCAGGAAGTATTCAATGCTTGGCGGGAAGCAAATAGAGCAATGTAAGGGGAATTTATAGTTATCAAGATGTAAAAGATAGCTTCTGCTTCCATTATTTGCATAATTTATTACATATAGAGTTTCAGGGCGTGTTCAGGCACATGAAAAGGGGGGTGACTGGCTTGGTGATGACGATATGCCAGCGATAACGGCGCAATAGACGGTTAGCTTATAATTATATATGCACATATGAGGCCAGGAAAGGGAATACAGTTTTTTCAGAGGTGTGCTCAGGAATGGAAGAAAGGGGGTGATATTATTGCAAGGAAACTAAGAGGCATGGGCGTACAATGACATAACATACTGTAGTTTTCGGATGAAACACGCACCACACAGCTACTCTACAAACGATTATAAGATAATAGGCGAGTCCAGGTAGGGTAAAAGGGGGGTAAGCAATGTTAATTGAAGTTGTAAGTGAAATAGTCACTGTTGACTAGTTATTATCATAATAGCGGATAATATACTTATCAAAAGGTATTGAGCCGCCCCAGTTTGGACCCTGGATACGCCTATTATGAAGTACAACATGCAAAAAGGAACTATCTACGATCAGTAACATATTTATAGTGCTGGGTAGCAACTTGTCTGCGGTTAATATTTTTCCCAGTTTTACCCCCCCCCCCTTTTCACTAACCTGGTATCGCCTATGGCAAACAAATATTTTTTTTTAACTGTTTTGCTTAATGTCACAATTACATACCATTTCATTTCTTTAAAAAAACATCAAAAAATGGTTTTATTACGCATTTACTTCACCCCCATATTGAGTGACCTGCACACGCCTATGATTTTTGCATTTTCAAACGCCACTGTCATATATCAATTTCCAATTCAATCTCTATCGATTCGTATTAATTGTGTTAAAATCGGTCGATAAACATGAAAGATATGTTGGATCAAAAATACCACTAAAATTTGTGGTTTTTGCCCCCTGTTTCCCCCCTATCCAAAATGTAGATTTTTTATTATTTAGAAATGTAGATCGTGTTGAGGGGAACCAAACGCCGTTTCATTTTTGAAAATCGGACGGGTAGATCTCGAGATCTCCGGGGGGGGCGGAATCCGCCCCCCCCCTGTTACAAATAGGGGTAGCCAGGAGCCTGTTACAAATAGGGTTAAGAGTTGAATCTTTTTGAAATAAAAAAAGTTGTTGAAATGATCGGACCACCCTGCACCGTTCACCAGTGCTGAGATGTGTTCCATGTAAAAGAATGTCGATCTGCGTGTCTGTTGGAAAATGGGAGAAGTCTGACTGCAGAATGGATGATATTTTTTTTTTTAAATAATTGGTTTCTACAATGTTCATGAAGGTGGCAGTTAAGTATGAAGTGATTTATTGTTTCGGAAGAATTGCTGCAAGCACAGTTAGGTGTTTCGACTTTTTGAATAGAATAGAGATGAGCATTCAAGTTAGACATTCCCTTAGCCTTACTTTAGCATGCAAAATGTTGCCTGTCTTGGTCCCTAATTAATAATACACTGGCGGTGTTGGAACCGCTTACGAAAATAAAAAAAGACCGCTTGAATAATTATCGCTTAAAGGCTTTTGGGGAATTGCAGGTACGGGTGAATTCAGGAAGGCGGTTCCAGGTGCGGGTGGTGGCGGGGATGAAGGATCTTTGGAAAAGTGAGGTACGATTAGGCGGGAGTGATTGTGAAGATGAATTGCGTAGTGTTCTGTTGGTGTCAAGCTGACGAGTATGTGGTATCGTGGCTCTGATGTAGTCGGGTAGTGTTCCTAAGATACTTCTAAGTTTAACATACATTTGAAGTTTGTGCATTTCGTGTCTTGTTGCCAATGTGTCCCAGCCTACACTCACAAAATGGTTACACAACCCGGGTGTTAACTCCTACCACAGGGGTTAATTTGGAAATTTACTCATGCATGGAGTGTAATTGCTGAGCCTTCGCTATCTACATTTTTACACACATGGCAGACACCTGCGTTGTGTGTCAGTGCAGACCACCATCGCATCGTGTGTCCAAAACCCACAGTGCAGGTGTTCACGGACACTTGCCCGGCTGGTGTGGAGTTGCAGCACCTGCGTCATGTATCTGCTCACCGCCAGCTCAGTTTTGTTCTTTCCCGGACCGGCCTATGGCCATTTTCCGGGTGGGGAAAATAACATCTGGCAATTTTCCAGGAAAATAATTGCGTTAACCGGTTTATGTGACCCCCGGAGCAAGCTAGGGAGTAGGGTATCTATTTTACGTTAATTGAATTGTTCAAAGTAAATATAATGTCTATCTAACGTTAAGTATTTCGTTCAAAGTCAAAATTAAATAAAACACGAGACACCCATATACACATTTTATTCCATACATACAGAGACACACACACATTTGAACATACACTTGTGAAATGGTGTCAGTGTTGATGGAGCCGAGGCGCCATCATTGCAGCAACGGGAGGCTGTTGCCAGTCCCCTGGCTCCAGCGCCCCGGCGAGACCTGGTTGTGGGATGTATTTTGCTGGGAGAAAAGTCCTAAATAATAATATTAAAAACAAACAGCGTCTATCGCAAAGGGGAAAAAACTGCGCAGAAAGCCAAAATTGCGCTAGGCAAAAAAAAACTGTTATATTTCATTAAATAATCGTGTTTGGTAAAGAAAATTAAAGAGGAGCACTCACAAAAAAATCAACACCTGCGCAGGGTGTCAGCACCCCTAGCCCGTGTGATGTCCACCCAACCTAAAATACATCAGGTGTACCGGAACAACCGTGATCGCCGCTGCATGGGGTGTATAGGTTTAACGGAACACCCTTGATAACTGCTGCATGGGGTGTCGAGGTGTCGCAATACGCATGCGTGGGGTGTCGATTGACGCCTCAGCCGAGCGTATTGCGTTAGTTCGTTTACCATTGGGAGAGGAGTAACGTCACCGCTGCATGGGGTGTCAAGGTGTCGCAATACTCATGAGAGGGGTGTCGTTTGACGCCTCAGTCGGGCGAATTGCGGGAGTTTGTTTACCACTGGGAGAGGTGTGAAGGTCGCCGCTGCATGGGGTGTCGTGACACAGACGCATGACGGGCGGCGGCCGCCGCCGGGCGCCGGCTCAGAGACGTGTCGCAACTCGCAAGACTCATGCCAATCTGAGCACTCTGACCTGACTCTGACCACTGGCGCCAACCTTCCCAATCGGAGCAACTAAAAATTAGTACATTTCAGTGCAAAACCATTGTATTAACAAAACCGTTAATTATTGTAAACAGATCCATGTATCAACACCAGCATAAAAAATCAGCATCATCAAGCATACTCATAAATAATCATAGTTACTATGGATCAACAGTCAGCTACGTATATTCATACATATGTTTATAGAAGCTTGGTCGGTGCAGCTCCGACCGGATAAGAAATACAATTGGTTGTGACGGGAGGGCATGAAACATATAGACGCTATCATACCTAATGCTTATCGATCACAAATTCTCAACAAAGTACATTTCTAAGATCAAAAGAACGCACGAAAGAACGCACTCACAACTCACAATTAGGTACTTATAACTCCGATCACGACAGCACGATTGACAGCCTTTCGCAACTGAACGGCAACTTGAACACTGACAACGGTCGACGCACGCACACCATGCACAACCCGCCGCGCCCAAGGTCACTGCTCTACTGACCCGGCGCGGCGGCGCGGCCGGCCGGCGGCTATGTGCGCGCGCAGCCAACGCCGCGCCGTCGTCTGCGTGCATCTGCGTCACGACACCCCAAGCAGCGGCGACCGTCACACCTCTCCCAGTGGTGAACGAACTCCTGAAATACGCCCGGCTGAGGCGTCAATCGGCTCCCCCGCATGAGTATTGCGACACCTCGACACCCCATGCAGCGGTGACGAACACACAATGCGATGGTGGTCGGCACTGGCACACCACACAGGTGTCTGAAATGGGTGTAGATAGCGAAGCATCAACAGTGACACCCCATGCATGAGAAAATTTCCAAGTTAACCCCTGTGGCAGGAGTTGACACCCGGGTCATGTGTAGCGATTTTGTGATTGGCCTAGGCCAATTAATTCTGGATAATTATCACCTAACAGCGTTTGCAGATTCAATGTGTCGCGATTCTGTTGCGTGCAATCAATTATTTTCTTACATTTGGCGTTGTGTACTGGGCAAGTAATTAGTAAATGTTTAATAGTGTAGCGCGGATAACCTGGGCAGTGTTGGCAATTTGGTGGCGGAAGATTGTCTATAATATAATCATGAGTAATTTGTGTATGACCGAGGCGGAGGCGTGCTAATACTATTTCTTTTTCTCTACAATTCTGATGACTGGATATAAAATGTTGGATTTTTTGTTTTATTGGATGTAGGTGAAAATGCGGAGCAGCGTCCCACTCACGCTAGCGTAATATGCTAAGTTGTGAATTTATATAATTTAAAACGTCTGATACTGGGCTTGGTAAATGGTTTCTGATGGTAATTCTAGGCTCAATTTTGCTAGTCGTTTAGGCTTCTTCGTTTCTCGGGATACCGGCGTGTCCCGGGATCCAGAGGAATTTGCTGCTGCTGTTTTTGCTGTTTAAATACTTGATTAGCTGTCTAATGTTGAATACTATCGGATTTCTACAGTCACTAATCGAGGAAATGGCAGAGAGCGAGGCGGACGAGTCCGTGCAAATGATTACTTCTTTAAGTTTTTCCTTTCTAATATATATTAATGCTAACAAAATCGATGATAATTCCGCTGTATATACGCTATTTGTGTCTGGAAGTCGGAAGTTATTGTTTGCTGTGTTTGAATAGTATGCACCACCGGTTCGGCCGTCGCGCCGTGAACCGTCTGTGTATATGTATGTGTATGTGTTGTGTTGTGCTTTGTGTTCGTGGAAGAGAGTGTGTGTTTCTGCCGCCGTGACTGTGTTTTTGTTGTGTGTGAAGAGGCGGTGTGTGTCTGGTGTTGTGTCGAGTTAGTGAGGTGTGAGTGGTGGCGTTGGCATTGTGTTGATGTGTGAAATATTGAATAGTGTGAGTGTTTGTCTGATTCTGTGACTGATGAGTGGGTGTCGTTTTTGTAGTAGTGTTTGTTGACATGTGGGTGCGGGGTGATTTAAGATGTGGAATGTTGGGCGTGTGGGGTGTGAACTTGCTCTGGCGTAGTATCTGAGTAATGTGTATTTGCGTCGGCGGCAGAGTGTGGGAATGTGTGTGTCGATGTGTAAGTTTGTGGTGTTGGTGGTGCGACAGGCCCCAGTCACGATACGCAAGTCAGCGTTCTGGACAGTTTGCAATTTTTTTTTGGAACATGTATCATCAAATAAGAATGCGTTATAGTCCAGGATTGGGCGTATCAGGGAAGTATATAGCTGGAGGAGAGTGGAGCGATCTACGCCCCACTCTCGACCAGCCAATGCCTCCATAATATTAATTCGTCGCGTACATCTCTGCACTAAATTATTGAAGTGTGGGATGAACGAGAGACGAGTGTCTAACGTTATTCCTAGATACTTGAATGATTTGACGAAAGGGATAATTTGATTGTTATATTTTAATGTAATGTAGGGTTCCAATATGCAGTTTTTTTCGAAAAAAATTAGGGATGCCGATTTACTTGGAGAAATTTACAGACCACATTGGTCGCACCATACCTTTATATCAATGAGTACTAGTTGTACAATTTTGCTGGCTTGATCGACACTGGAGTGCGAGAACCACACCGCCAGGTCATCAGCGTACATTTAAAATTTGAGACCTTTGTCGATCTGATTAATATTACTGAAAATGTCGTTAATCATAATTAAAAATAGGGTTGGGGAGAAGACCGATCCCTGTGGGACACCGTGGTCCTGATTTTGATTTGGAGAATATGTGTTGCCGCACCTTACATTAAAAGTTATATTGCCTAAAAAGTTTATTATAAATTTTGCGAGTCGACCTCGGATTACGGCCTTATGGATCTTTACTAAAAGTGCGGTCTTATTGACTCTGTCAAACGCAGCTCTCAAATCAAGGAAGAGAGTGACCGTGACCTCTCTTCCTCGAAAGCCGCGCTGGACAGAGTCAATAAGACCAACTAAATTGTCCGCATTGGATCGACCAGGTCGAAAACCACTTTGGTATGGGGAAAGTAAATTATTTGATTCAATGTAAGTCCTGATACGTCCATTAACCATGCGTTCAAATAGTTTACATGCACAACTAGTTAGAGAAATAGGGCGATAGCTAGCGGGAGAAGATTTAGGTTTGGGAGGTTTAAGTATAGGAATTAGCGTACTACTATGCCAAGATTCAGGGAAAGTGCCTTCAAACCACATGGTATTGAAGGCTGATAGTAAGTTAGTGAGACCAGTCTCAGTTAAGTTTTTAAAGAAGGAGTAGTCAATTTGATCTGGCCCTACAGAAGTTATACCGCATTTACTAATAGCATATGTTAGTTCTGAGCTGGGGAAGAGAGAGTTATATATTTCATATATGGCACAAACATACTCGCCAAATTCCATAATTATTTTAGGTGATATCAATGTAGAGAATATTTTAATTAATCATCCACTATTAAATAGCGGCATCACACCATTTGACATCCGACTTAAAGACGCCTCTGACGCCATAGACTTAGTACAGCTGATAGATGAGCCCACCAGACCAGACAGTAACAACCTTCGCGACCTTCTGTTTGTGACCGACACGGACATCATCACTGACAGCGGTGTTTTATCTCCATTCTCACAGATATACCATTACCCCATATATGCAGTTATGAACATAGAAAACCATCGACATGCTCAAGACGACTGAAGTGTAATTGGGATTATGACAGACTTGACGCACACCTACTGACAGATACATTGCTCAATACGACTGGGACTTGATACTAGCGGGAGAAGTGGAAGAGGCAGCTGAAAAATTAACGTCCACAGTATTAAATGCAGCCAAGACAGCCATACGCATGAAGACAATCCAAACTGACAGACGGCACAAGCCTAGGATAAATGTAGACCTTACACGCAACATCAGGATACGAAACAGATTGTTTAGGCTGGCCAAACAGAGACAGTGTGCATTGGATTGGGAAAGGTGGAAAAGACAGCGAAACTTTGTGACCGACTTAAACAGACGTATGAAAGACGAGTACCTCAGATCAAAAGTAAATAATATCTTTCTTCAATGCAAACAATCTCCATTCAAATACCACACCACGCCAAAAACCATCATTGGACGGACCAGAGACCTGATCATACCACCATTAGAAAACGCAGACGGGACCATCGCGACAGATGACTACCAAAAAGCTACCCTGCTAAATAATCATTTTGCCAAACAATCACAACTTGACGCTGACGAAAACCGAAGCCCACTGACAAACGACAATAGGAGGCTGGTTCCCACTTTAGACTCTATTAACATAACTCCAAGTGAAGTTCTTAATGTGCTAAATTCTCTTGACTCCAACAAATCATTTGGTTCAGATGATCTCCCACCTATAATTGTGAAGCTTGCAGCACTGCTCATCTACAAACCATTATCTAAATTGTACAATGCATGCCTAAATGTGGGAGTTTATCCGGAAATTTGGAAAACAGCTAATGTTCACCCTATATACAAGAAAAAAGGTTCTCCGTCGGATCCCACAAACTATCGTCCAATCATCCATTTTCCTTGCGTGATTTGTTTGACTGGCAGATCCCGGACGTCAAGGAAGTTCTGCAAACACGGAGAACACGCGCGTGATTTCCTTGACAATCACGCATAGTGTAGCCTGGGCTTTACCATTAGCTTTCCCACGGTCTCGATGTAACACTCCCCATTCCGCCGGTCTGTACCAGCCACCCTCCTCTCCGCCCGACAGCTGCCGGCCGATGCGAGGCGACGTCGGGCCCAGTGTGGTGTCAGATGTCCATTCGCATAAACATATTCCACTGTAGCCGGCTTGCGTGCCAGAGTGACTACGTCATCACCCCGCTAGTCCCTCCATCTAGCGGGTTTCACTGCAACTAGTAGTTCCAATATGACCGCGCCAGACAGTTTTGGATGGCGCAAGCTTGACTGCCACGGCTTTGTATGTGGCTGTATGTTACGGTTTTGGATGCGGCGAGTACCATTTTGGATGCGGCGAGTTTGGCTCATGAAGATGTCCCCTACCCGGGCGAATTTTGGATGTCGCAAGCGTTGTTGGCTGCGGTTTTGGATGGTACAAGCATTGAATGCTACAACTTTGAACGCTTTGATAGTTCCCCTTTAGGACCCCCGTAGGGCGAGGGGGGTTCTAGGGCCAACATGCCATCAGCTGATGTTTCTTGTTCCAAGCCTTTTGATTGAGACCCAGTTCACGGAAACAAAGCGTCGTATACGAACTATTTTCTCATTTAGCCAGATTTATATATATATATATATATATATATATATATATATATATATATATATATATATATATATATATATATATATATATATATATATATATATATATATATATTTGTCTAAATCAGGGCCCTTCGCTAAGAAAGGCTGGGCTTGTCTAGTGGACCAGGGCCCTCCATCCGAACGCGTAACTTCAGTTCGAGAGAGCCAGCATTCATCTGATGGTACAAGAATCAGCCAAACGATGGATAGCGAAGGCATGATATTCTAGAAATCCCTCCTCCCACTGGTCGATGCTGCACCATTGTTGGTGCAGCTCTGGCTTGACAACAAGTCTACCGGAGCGGTGTGTCAGTAAAAACCTGTACCTGGAAGTAGCGGTGTGCCGGCGAAACTGGCGGCCGGTGGTGTCAAGCGCAGCCAGTTTTTAGCGCCAACTGAGATCAACGGATGACGCTGTTGTCTTGGTGGTACCATGTGGGTTTAGGGCGGTCCCACGTTTTTTCTTCTTCGTGAAATGCGTAAAACATTCCTCTCTCATAACACCTTATGTGGTAGCAGTAACAATACATAGAGACGCCGCCACCTACCAAAGGCCATGGGGGCGTCAGGATTCTAAATCCGATTATTTCCATGCGACGCTCAGAGGCCTGATGTTAAAATCCGAAAAGCTGGAGAACGCGTTCCCACGTTACCTCATTTTCCACGACCATGACAGTACAGCCGTGTTCAGCGTTTAATTACAATTTCGATAAAATAGGTCCATGAATACAGAAAACTGGAAGACCACTCTGACCTACAGAGGTTCCAATCTCGCCTCGCCCACGGAGTTCTGACCTTTTGAGGACATTCTCTGTGCAGGTCGCACCAAGGTCGAAAGGGCCCACCAACATCTTAGGGGACCACTATTGCTGTCTGGCGATCACCTTCACCGGTAGCTGGAGATCCGCCACTGATATGATTTGTCGTGTGTAGTATATCATGTGCATGTGCAACACATAAATCGGCTGAGTGCATTCAAATTCGCTCTTACTCTGCACGTATCGTAAGGCATTGGTACTTGAATAGGGAAGCCACTGAAGCGGAAAACCGAATTTGATTGGCCAGCCCGCAGAACCATATTATGTCTGGCACGTCTTCACTTCCACATCTTCCAATGTATTTGGCTGCTGCAAATATACCTCCAGTGCGTGTAATAATATATATGTTACAGGCAAATGAAAACTCAGGCAGTTTCGAAACTGCCTGACTCAATTCAGGCAATTTCGAAACTGCCTAAAAACCAAGGCAGTTTGCAAACTGCCTGCAAATCCAGGCAGTTTCGAAACTGCCCGGCAGTATCAAAACTTCCTAGGCAGTTTCCAAACTGCCTAACGATGCACGACTCCAGCCTCTGCGCGGTCACGTGACGAGCCCAGCTTGGTGCTGCCGGTGATCAGGCGGTATCTACTCCAGCCTCTGCGCGGTCACGTGACGAGCCCAGCTTGGTGCTGCCGGTGATCAGGCGGTATCTACTCCAGCCTCTGCGCGGTCACGTGACGAGCCCAGCTTGGTGCTGCCGGTGATCAGGCGGTATCTACTCCAGCCTCTGCGCGGTCACGTGACGAGCCCAGCTTGGTGCTGCCGGTGATCAGGCGGTATCTACGAATGGTGATGCATTATTCCTGCAAACCGCGCTCCTGTAAGTCGAACATAGTCGATATAAGCAATGCACGCATGACTTAACAGGTGGGGAATTCGAGGACAGGTCGACCAACAAATCTCGAAATAACACCCTGTCTCAGATTTGCGATCCCTTGGACTTTCGACCATCGACAGACCGAATGTGGGGCGACGCGAACCCTTTACTCGCGGGTCACGTCTACTCTACTGCGAACCGGTGAAAGGGGGTCACCAACTATGACGGGCAGGAGCGGCGCCACGAATTTGTGTCAGGGGAGGGGGCAACTCGAAATTTAGGGGGCCTACATTTGAGAGGGGCTTCCATTTGAGAAAATTGCGAAGAAGGAGTGCCCTGCAGGTATAATAACATAATCCAGAAGGAATTCGACTGATATCTTGCGTATCCTTGGAATAGGAAGCATTTGAATATTTCCCCATTGACTTATACTGGGGAGGTCGCGAAATTGACCCGACCTTAGGTCGCTGGTACAAAAAATCCAAGATAAACAAATTGTAGATATATATGACCTTATGAAATCCTGTAAGTGTAACAACGATCATCCAAAAACTGTGACTGTGGTACGACCACACGTTTTTTTAGGTGGGGTCACGTGACCTGGGTCTGGTGACCTGACCTGAGATGACCCGAGGTATTTGTTTGTACATAATGTGGGCAATTGATGCCCGAACAGCTGTGCTAAAAACGGCGGTGCTGTGCGCCGCCATTTTCCCGCTATCCTCGTAAAACCTGAGGGGGGTATACCCCCGGCATGGCGCAGGTTAAATGACAGGGGGAATATATGTTCCCCCTCCCCGACGATAGGGGGATGGCTGTCCCTCCTGCCCCCCCCCCCCCCCCCCCCCCGCCGGTGGCGCCGCCTCTGACGACGGGTGCAGTGCTGGCTGAATTCCTCCCTTGGTGCATCCCTCTTCCAGTGAAGTGCACACCGCGTGACACTCCTAGAGCGCTACAATGAAGTGAAGTGCACACCGCGTGACACTCCTAGAGCGCTACAATTGGTTTGACTTGTTCATCTCAACTAATCATGGCATTTGGGAATGTTTTTGACGGAATTGGTGTCAATACCAGCATTTGGGAATGTTTTTGACGGAATTGGTGTCAATACCAGCATTTGGGAATGTTTTTGACGGAATTGGGGTTAATACCAGCACATGAAGTGAGTAGACGACTGCCCTCAAAGGCAGGCACGTAGCCAAGGTGAGGGCGGCGGGGGCGGCCGCCCTCCCCTTGGAGGCCAGGAGGGCCCTTTTTGGCGCGCGAGGGCCCTTTTCGGCGCGCGCAGCGCGCCGAAAAGGGCCGACGAGACCGCGCGAAGCGCGGTATCATAGGCTCTTTACTACATGAAACGTGGTCTTTAGAGAGTTTAGAAGACTTCAGAGGCCCTTTAGGGCCACCGGCCCTATCTGAAAGACCAGAGGGCCCCTTGGACGTTCAAGAGAGCACTGTGCATGTCAAAGGGGCCCCTGGCCAGACCGGAAGGGCCACTGAGCGGGTCAGAGGGCCCCCTGAGCACGTCGAATGGGCCCCCTGAACACGTAGAATGGGCCCCTAGCCAGCACAGAGGGGCCCGTGGGCAGGTTGAAAGGCCCCTGAGCATGTCGACAGGGCGACAAAGCGGCCAGCGCAGTCCTTTGCCAGGTCATAAGGGCCCCTGATCAGGTTGGAGGGCCCCTGGACAGACCAGAGGGCCCCTGTGAAGTTAAAAGGGCCCCTGTGCAGTTCAGAGGGGCCCTGACCAGACCGAAAGGGCCCCTAGGTGGGTCAGAAGGGCTCCTGAACATGCCGAATGTACCCCTAGCCAGCACGGAGGGGGCCCAGGGCAGGTCGGAGGGCCCTCGGAGCATGTCGCAAGGCGACAAAGCAGCCAGCGCAGTCCCTTGCTAGGTCGGAAGGGCCCCTTAGAAGGGCAAAGGGCCCCTGGAGAGACCAGAGGTTCCCTGTAAAGTTAAAAGGGCCCCTGCGCAGATCGGAGGGGCCCCTGTCCAGACCGAAAGGACCCCTGGGCGGGTAAGAAGAGCCCCTGAACATGCCGAAGTGGCCCCTGGCCAGCACGGAGGGGCTCCAGGGCAGGTCGGAGGGCCCCTTGAGCATGTCGGAGGGCCCCTTGAGCATATTGCCTGTAACATATAATACACACCTTCCAGTGCAGGTGGGACTGTCAGTTCCAAGAAGAGTTAGCTGGTATCGCTACACGCGTGTTTTTGTGTGTTCAGCCGTGTACCGTGGACTAGCCACGTCGCGAGGGAACGCATAGCGGGGCGTGGGCGTGGCTCTTTTGAACGGTTAGGCGGGATGTTGATTAGTGCTTCAAGGCCACTGCAACTTCTCGTGCGGTATAAAACAACGCGAGCTGGCCACAACAGCACACTTCTTTCTGTCTCTTCCCGAACCATGAACGCTTTTGTAAGTTCTTATTTGACCATAAGTCATCGGTTGCTAGACAAATGGCATTTAAATAATACAGCATATTCATAGTTTGTGAATTCGTAGAAGCAAGCGCTTCGCGCTTTGCTGAGAGGAACATGCCGTTATATGTCTGTATTAGCATGCCATACGAAACGTTGATGTGTTTTACACAGTGACTCGATTCAGCCCAATGACGTGATTTGTCGTGTTTTGCCCGACAGGTGGTGCTCAGTGCGCTGCTGGCGCTCTCCAGCGCCGCTCCCGGCGCCCTCCTCTACGGCGGAGCACGGCTCGGGCCGGCCGCCCACCCCATCAGCCTGGCACATGGCTACACCGCCAGTTCCATCCACCCTGCCCGTGTAGCACATGGCTACGCCGCCCCCGCCATCGGTCTGGCACATGGCTACGCCGCCCCCGTCATCGGTTTGGCACATGGCTACGCCGCCCCCGCCATCGGCCTGGCACATGGCTACGCCACCAGCTCCATCCACCCTGCCCGTGTAGCACATGGCTACGCCGCCCCCGCCATTGGTCTGGCACATGGATACGCCGCCCCCGCCATCGGTCTGGCACATGGCTACGCCGCCCCCGCCATCGGCCTGGCACATGGCTACGCTGGACCCGGCAACGGCCAGTCGCCCGGTCTGTCAGCCCTGGTCAAGAAGACTCTGGTGGTGGCTGCCGGCCGTCCCGTCACCCGCATCCAGCCGCACATCACCCGCACCGTGCCTGAGATCGTGCACAGGCAAGTGAACGTGCCGTTGCCGGTGCCCAGGCCGGTGGCCGTGAGGAGGCCCGTGGCTGTGCCGGCGCCGTACGCGGTGACGCCCGTGGTGGAAACCACCGAGCTGGTGCAGCCGGTCATCCAGCCGATCGTGCGCCACGCCGTCACCGCCGTGCGCCGTGTCGCTCATGGCTACGCCGGCGCCGCCATCGGTGTCGCGCCCGGCGCCGCCATCGGCTTCTCGCACGGCCTCGCCGCTACCGGCGCCATCGGTGTGGCACGTGGTTACACCGCCGCCCACCCCATCGGTCTCACCCGCGGTTACGCCGGCCACGTCACCCACGGCTACGCCGGCCACGCCGGCCACGCCGCTGTCCTGGCCCACTAGAGCGCCTGCCTGCCACCTGTCGGTGAAGATTTCAGTCTGAAGTTGAAGCAACTTCCGCTGACTTGTCACTGGCGTGACAAGCACTGAGCACCAGAAGAAGTGTCCTGCCTCCAGTTTGTGCTGTTAAAAATGAACGTTGTATGCACACCTCTATTTTTTTTAAAGAAAAAACAAACAAACAATGTCATTGAAACTGCTGTTTTTGAATGGTTTAATTTGAGAAGTGGACGACCCTCGACAGTGACGACGCAAAAACACAATGAGAACGCAAAAGTGCGTGTGCATCCTATATAGTATATACCCATTTTGTGCTTTAGATACTTTGTCATGTCCGTGTAGAAGGGGCGGATACAGGGGGGGGGGGGGCGGCGGGGGCGGCCGCCCCCTGCGGACGGATACAGAGGGGGGCGGCGGGGGCCGGCCGCCCCCCCCCCCCCCGCGCCCCATTTCCGCGCCGAAGGCGCGGAAATAGACATGCTTACGGGGTTGGATATCTGACATTTTCTGCACTGGGACCAGGATCCGCCCTCAGGTTAGGTGCCGTCCCTGGCCAGGTGCCGCCTTCAGGCCATGTGCCGCCGCCCTCAGGTCATGTGTCGCCCTCAGGCCAGGTGCCGCCCTCAGGCCAGATGCCGCCCCCTGGTCAGGTGCCACCTTCAAGCCAGGTGCCGCCTTCAAGACAGGTGCTGCCCTCAGGCCAGGTCCCGTACTCAGGTCACGTACCACGTTCTGGCGGAGCACCGCCCTCAGGTCAGATGCCGCCCTCATGCCAGTTGCCGCCCCCTAGACATGTGCCGCTACCTAGCCATTGTGCCGCTACCTAGCCATATGCCGCCCTATGGCCAGGTGACGGCGCCCCTCCGGCCAGTGAGGACGCCCCTACGGCCAGTGACGGCGCTTTTGCGGCCAGTAACGGCATCCCCTGTCATAGACGGCGCCCATCCGGCCAGTGACGGCACTCCTCCTGTTAATGACGTCGACCCTCTGACCAGTGAACGGCGCCCCTCTGGCCAGTGACGGCGCCCCTCTGGCTAGTGGCGGCGCCCCTCTGCCAGTGACGGTCCCTCTCGGCTAGTGACGGCGCCCCACTGGCAAATGACGGCGCCCCTCCGCGGCTAGTGACTGCACCCCTCCAGCCAATGACGGCGCTCCTCGACCAGTGACGGCGCCCCCACCGGCAAATGACGGCGACCTTCCGGCCAGTGACT
>JAXIVJ010016686.1:0-7500 GCA_036785665.1 Chirona hameri | reverse complement strand
CAAAAAGTTTCTCCGATTGACATCGAATTTACTTGATGCACAGGTACACATATGCTTCCAGGTCCATTAGGGTTGACGTCTTGACCGTGGGCACCGCTTGCGATGGTACTATCCCACTTTCCCAGGAAAGCATATCGCTGCAAAGAGCTCAGCACCAGTGTATAAGTCCGCAAGCTACGAAGATACTTGTTCAGCTCGGCTAGGTGCTGTATGTCAACTCTTCGTCCAACACCTCATAGTAGTGTATGGATACTCAGGAGTGTGGCTTTTCCAGAAAAGTTTGGGGAGGGGGGCTGAGCTGGGGAAAATCGCTTAAAGTACCATCAAATTCACAAAATACAGGTTTTCTCTCCGGATTTGACCCACTTCCTCGTCCAAGTTGGGGGAGGGGGCTGAAGCCAAGTGGGGAAGTCTCACTGAATAGGATTTCTACACCCTTGGAAGTCGCAACCCGGGAGTGGTGACGCCGTAATGGCTTGGGCCCCGCCTCGCAGCTTCGTTCCTGCGAGATATCCATTGTCCATTATCCGCCCCCCTTATACCCGCCAACTTGGACGAGGAAGTGGTGAAATCAGGGGAGAAATGTAGTTGTATTTTGTGAATTGTGATGATACTTTAGCTATTTTTGCCAGCTGAAGTAACTTCGAGTATCCTTGTCGAGGAGCTTTTCTAATATCTTTTTGCATCTTTTAGCACTTTTAGTTTCGAGTTAGTGGTGGGGGGGGGGGTCATTATGACCCTATCAGGGAACTTGTTTCAGAGGGCCCACCTGGGCGCGGTGTTAACCTTGCCTTACATCGATAATCGTCAATTGGCACAGCTCACGTAATATATAGCTATCTAAGTCAAATCTGTATTTGAAGCCTTGGAAAACATAACATTATCGCGGAAACAACAACGAATATAGTTATAACTTGAAACACATTGTGAAACAATGAACACCTTCATTTTGAAAACGACAGGTTTGACGCACATGCTCGCGACAAATAATAGCAATACAACACAGGACCTCGGGCTAACATGTTAACTGACGCAATCACCGCTGGCTGCCCCCCCCCCCTCTGCGACCTAGTTTTATTGGGAGCAAATTCGTAGTTATAAATACAAATGTACCGGTCCGTAAAATAGATAAACGAGTCACTGAAGCATGCTTTCAACATAACCAATTAAAAAACTAAGGAAGAAAAAAACTTTTTTCTTCTTCTTTTATTGACTAGATACAAACAATCAAAAGCAACCACTGTATTTCTGAGACCAACACTGGTCTAGCAACATATTTTGTTTGTTTATATTTAACAATTTAAAATGTTGACCTTCGGTGACTTGAACTTGACCTGAAATTGACATTAATTTACGTACATGAAGTGAGGTGTAAAATGGACTATCACTATCGAATTATACGTGGAAAATAACTCATGAAACATGTGTTGCATGACTTTTCGTAGATATTTTGAGCATAGACTGTGGGGACCTTTTTGTGACTTGACCTTGACCTTGACCTTGGCCCACAATCTCATTTTAGTTCACGCAGGATATGTATCATACCTTTAGGCGCACTTTGGGTGAAACTGTGGTCGCAATTGAAGGCTTTAGATGGAAAGTATGGCCCCATAAACTCAAATACGCCGATTTTGACCTTTGACCTGACCGTGACTGACATTTGACCTCACTTTGACAATTTTGAGCATTGCTTTAGATTTGTCTCATTGAAGAGCTTTCGATTGCCGTCTTGTGCTCTCGCTGCGATCATTCGTTCGGAAGAAACCAGGGGGGCGTTAACGCCCCTCCCACCCCCAGTCAATGGCGTATCTGCTGAGACCCAGTCAATGCCGGAGTAAATACACCCAAAATCTCCATTCCGTAACCGGCGGTTTTCACGACACGATATAATATTTTCGACATTGCACACTTCTTCTAGTTAATATGGATTTGTGCTTATTCCAATACAGCAATACACTTTTTAATTGGTTAAAAAAAGTGGGAAATCCGCAAATATTGGACACTTTTCTATAACATCCCAATATCACTTATTTGTTGTCCCGGAGGATATTACATACCTGCACTGTTTTGGTTCTTCCGGAAATGTAAATTAGTATATGTACAAGTGGATACAACTAAATCTTCATGTATTTCCCTTTTATTTAATAAGTTGGATGGCAATTTTCTCCTTGTATAGGTTATGAATAGTTCTTTGAGGACTCACCATCACTATGCACGACGCCATAACCCTACCGACTCAATTGCGTTCCTAAAGAGTTGTCGCATCAAGACAAAGTAAATCGTAACTTATGAGTAAAACAACAGTCGTCGTGGCATTGGCATGTTTCAACACAAAGCCTCTTGACAAAAAAGTTTCCCTCCCCAAAATGACTTCCAATTGAAGTGATTGTACCGTCACACATACGCTTACAGGCCCGCATTAGGGTTAACTTATTGACTGTGGGGCCCTGCTTGCGATGGTCCACCTCATAGGGTGTACTCAGTGGTGTATGGTGTGTGTACTCAGGGGTGTAGCTTCTCCAGAAAGTTTTGTTTTGGGGGCTGAGCTGGCAAAATCGTTTAAAGTACATCACAATTCACAAATACAACTACATTTCTCCCGGATTTCACCTCGTCAAGTTGGCGGGTATAAGGGGGCTGGATAATGGACAATGGATATCTCGCAGGACAAGCTGCGAGGCGGGCCCAAGCCATGGACGGCGTCACCACTCCCGGGTTGCGACTGCCAGGGGTTGAGAATCCTATTCAGTTGGAGACGTCCCCAACTTGGCTTCAGCCCCCTCCCCCACTTGGACGAGGAAATGGGTCCAAATCCGGAGAGAAAACTGTATTTGTGGAATTTTGATGGTACTTTTAAGCGAATTTTCCCAGCTCAGCCCCCCTCACCAAACTTTTCTGGAAAAGCTACACTCCTGAGTACTCCATACACTACCTATGAGGTGTTGACGAAGAAGTGGCCATAACAGCACCTAGCCGAGCTGGAACAAGTATCCTTCGGTAGCTGCGGACTTATACAACTGGTGCTGGCTCTTTGCAGCGATATGCTTACTGAAGGTGGGATGTACCATCGCAAGCATGGTGCCCACGGTCAGACGGCAACCCTAATGGGACTGTAAGCATATGTGTAGCGTGTGCATCAATTCAATTTCATGCGTGTCATATCGCCCATCTAATTCCATGCGTGTCTAACAAACACTATAATCATCAAAATCATCCACAACCATAGACTAATATGATATAATCATAGTTGTGATTTTTTGTTCGTCGCACATTTGACAAGCTCATGTCAAATTAAGTGATTTTATAAGTGGCCATTTAAAAATCCTAATTTTTCCATGCCATAATCGACTTTATACAGACTTAGCCTCGACTTTGATACAGACTAGCTTCCGATCGATGGATGGTATACAGACTAGCCTCGACAAATTGCAGATAGTTTTTCTCTAAATATTGTATTATATTTTGTATTAGAAAAATCACCCACCAGCAATGCCTTTGTAATAACTTCGCACGTAAGTGGTTAGAGAGGCACATAGTTTGGCAACATAATTGCTAGAGCTTAGCTGAACAACATTATATTTGCCTCGTCGAAGTCTTTTTGGGAGAAAACTTTTTGTCCAAGAGGCAATGTGTTGAAACATGCAATGCCACGGACGACTGATTTTTAATCATAAGTTACAATTTATTTTGTCTTGATGCGACAAACTCTGTAGAAATGCCACTTTGTCGGTAAGGTTATGCGTCATGCATATAGTGATGGGGATTCTCCAAAGAACTAAACATACCTCATAAACTATACAATGAGGAAAATGGGCCGCGAATTGTATTTAATTGTAGAAACCTATATATCAATCAGAATCGCCATTGACCACACATTTATGTAATGTATTTTTTGCTTTCCGATTTTTAGAAATTTACATATGACCTAAATTCAGTTCACGTGTTTTGTAAATGTTCACAGATAAAATTCGTTGACTTTTTAGGTGGAATAGGAGAGTGCAGGGCCCTTCGAATAACGTGTCAGCCTATTCACTCAGTTATCAGATCACGTGATGACATCATTCAATATTTCGCCGATATGTCTGTGGAACCTCAAGACAATCAAATCTTCTCAACTTATTTGCAGACCTGGAAAGCTATAGATGTAGCTAAAAGTGTCTTCTAGATATAAAAACATGTTGGAAATTTACAATAAAAAAATCAAATAAATCATCTATTGCATAATCAAGCCAGTCATTGGGAAATCAACCGTGGAACATCAGCTGGTCACGTGAAACTTGAGGTCATGGGGCGAGCTGCATGGGTCATTGTTATGCTTCATTGTTGCATCTCGACGAGGCAAATATAATGTGTTCAGCTAAGCTCTAGCAATTATGTGCCAGAACTATGTGCTCTCTAACACTTACTTGCGAAAGTTATTACCAAAGGCATGCTGGTGGTGATTTTTCTAAATACAAAAATATAAATATAATATTTTAGAGGAAAAACTATCTGCAATTCGTCGAGGCTAGTCTGTAACATCCATCGATCGAAGGCTAGTATGAATCAAAGTCGAGGCTAGTCTGTATCAAAGTCGATTATGCATGGAAAAATTAGATTTATAATGGCAATTATAAAATCACTTAATTTGACATGAGCATGTTAAATGTTCATGGAAGAGTTGCTAGTAACGATGTCACGTGGTTCCAACAACATGGCATGAAGGTTAATGCGGCAAAAACTGAATTTATTTTGTGTGGAGACAGGAGGCAGTTAAAGCGTATGCGCAGCCCCTCATGTATTTATTTTATGGGAGAGCAAATTCAAGTTCAACAAAGTCAAAAAATTAGAGGGGTGATGGATGAAACATTGTCATGGGAATATCATATAAAAAACATCACTGATCGCTGCTTTGAATTTGATCGGATACAAGCCATAGTAAAGCATGCCTTGCCCCGCTGAAGTGTTGCCGCGCATTGTCGATTGTCTGGTGGCTATCACATTGAGAGTACTGTGTACAAGTGCTGCAGTGACAGTGTGACGTCCTCTTAAGAACATCCAAAAATCCTTAAATTTTGCCGCACGAGTCCATTCAGACGCAGAAATACGGACACATCTCTGATGTATTGCGTGAATTAGGTTGGGCTAATGCGTTAGATTAGTAAAATACTCTGACTTGTGCATGTTGCAATAAGGTTATAACTAGAGCGAAACCTTCGTCGTTGGCTTCACCTCCGCGCATCCAGTTCAACTACGAAGACTCACTCGTAGCGTGATACCCCGGACAATCGAAACAATTAGCCTTGCCTCGACCTAGAAACAATCACGGGAAAACGCACATTCTTGTATAGGTGCCTAGCCATTCATACAATGCGCAATATTTAATCTCAGTGTGTTCTGAATGCAGTGGTCGCCATTATATTTTACATTGCATAAAAATAATTTACGATGTCGGCAACAGGGCAAACTGTTTTTAGCTCTCTTTTACTGTTTTAGCTCACTCATTTTCGATTGAATGATGCACACGCTACACATATGCTTACAGGTCCATTAGGGTTGACGTCTTGACCGTGGGCACATGCTTGCGATGAGGATACTATCCACTTCAGTAAGCATATCGCTGCAAAGGAAGCCAGCACCAGTGTATAAGTCCGCAGCTACCGAAGATACTTGTTCAGCTCGGCTAGTGGCTGTATGGCCACTTTGGATAAAATTAATAAATTGATAAATTCAATTATCGCCATTACAATTTGTAGACTTTTGAGTCATTGGCATGACCTCAGAGGTCACCGAATGACCTAAGACCTTCAAATCAGATATCAAAGGCTTCCCTCTCGTCCACAAAGCAACACGCTCGTCCTTCATTCGAAGCTTTAGCACAAATAGGGGCGAAACACTAAGGGGGGGGAGGGGGGGGGTCGTACCAACCCACCCCTACCCGACACGTAGTGATTATTGCCCTACCCGGGCGAGGTTAAAATGCATACAGAACTATTCACTATTATCACTTTATTGGTGTTCCTGCAGTGTAGGTTCAAATGAATATGACATGACATTCATTCATTAGTCATGTCCTGAGTTTAAGGTTTGGAGTAATGTCCGGCACTAATCCATTGCCTTTCTTTGCCCAAGTTCATCTAATCTCCAAAAAATATATGCTGAAAACTTGGGTAAGTGAATATCTTTAAGTGTGCGGACTTTCGAAGATGGAATCATTCGGCAAAAATTAGCAGTGATTGTGTCCCAAGGGCGGATCCAGCCGGCCGTTGGGGGGGGGGGGGGCAAACCGTTTTTTTAGCAGACCTTACCTACCCCCATTTCGAATTTCATCCGGATTTGGGCCACTTCATTTTGCAACCACACGATTTCGATTTTCCCCCCATTTTTTTTTTTTAGGTTTTCGACCTTTTGGGATAGCGAAAAAGGAAGATGTCAGCTTGCAGTTTGTATTGTCCGACATTTGCCTTACACTGATAAAAACTATGTCAATTGTCAGCTGAACCCAGGGGCGTCGCCGATCATTTTGGAGTGGGGGGGGTCGGCTGAATATGACGGAAAAAAAATGACCCCAACTATGTTATGCGTGTATTTAAGGCTTATGCAACATTTCTATGTGGATTTGCAGTTATAGTAGGTACTGTTATTTAGCGCTCGAAGCGCGCGATTTTTTTTTTGCTCGGGTTTGCCTGATAAAACCCAGAAACATAGGGGGGGCAAAATTTTTTTAGGGCTTCTTAGCTGTAGAGGATTAATAAGCTAAAAATGTTATTCATTCAATTCAGACGTTACGACGAACGAAGACGATGACGATGGCTTCGTTATGACGATGGCCACTGATGTGACGCGCGAAGGCGGCGTGACATTTTAATTTTAGTCGTCAAAACGCATTTTTAATATTGGAACCAGACAGTGAGTGGAGCCAACCTCCAGGTAACCCCTTTTTCTACTGGTTGCAACATCTCGGTATGATGCAAAATGTTGAAATGAAGGTAGAAATAGTTTTTCATATACATTAGCCTCGGATAGTAAATCACGATGGCCGGTGGCAGTCTGCGCTCAATAGTACATATGATAATAATAACTGTAGTCTGTATACATACCTATGTACCGAACTGTAACAAACAACTGTAACGGGCAAATGGTTTCGAAGTAGCAAGAGGCAGACCGACATTCCGCGCATAAATGGTCCCTGTGGATCTGGAGGAGCCTGGGGAGATGGCTTGGGGAGATAGTCCCTGGCCTGGTCCCCACTATTAGCTCTTCGGCCAACAAGTTGGCACCGCTGGAACAGCTTCCGGTTTGCGAAGTCCGCGTCTTTGCGTTCGCGTCGCTTTTTCGACTCGGCAGACAATAGCTAAACATGTCGCCCGCTTTAAAGATAATATTTTATGAGAGAGTGGCCCGTGGCCCAGCAAATACCGCAAGGAAGCCGAAGCAATCTTTTACTCTTGATAGCTATAAATGCCCTTACATCCGCTCCATTAGCTTCCCCGCCAAGCATTGAATACTTCCTGGGAACCC
>JAXIVJ010016685.1:0-28205 GCA_036785665.1 Chirona hameri | reverse complement strand
GTGTATGTACTACCTAGTCCATATCGCGAGTCCCTAGTCCATATTGTAAATATTTGTCTGTTTATGCATATTCGGCATTACGTTTTAACATTGCTATCTTAATTGCGACTGTATCACCTCCACTGCATGTCCTCCACATTCGTCGTTCCAAAAGCTACATTTCGAGAAACACCAACATGCCGTCGATGCATGCATGAGAGTGATGCATCAGTGTCAAATATTGTCTTGCTGGACAGTGGACATTCCTCAATAACAAATTGAAGATGAGTAGTTTCACGTGATGTTATTGTATAATGACGTGTTGACTGGTTCCACATCAGAGACAGTGGCGCTCCTCTCAAAGTCGGACGCAGCGCTCACGTCAGTGGGACGCAGAGCTGACGTCAGTGGAACGCAGCGCTCACGTCAGTGGGACGCAGCGCTCACGTCAGTGGGATGCAGCGCTCACGTCAGTGGGACGCAGAGCTGACGTCAGTGGAACGCAGCTCTCACGTCAGTGGGACGCAGCGCTCACGTCAGTGAGATGCAGCGCTCACGTCAGTGGAACGCACAGCGCTGACGTCAGTGGGACGCAGCGCTGACGTCAGTGTGACGCAGCGCTGACGTCAGTGGAACGCAGCGCTGACGTCAGTCGGACATTTTCCGCACACTATATGGAGCCAAGCTATGGTGAACGGTGAATACGAACACAATGGCCTCTGGTCCTCGGAGTATGCTAATTTGCTCGCTCTTTCTCCGCGATTACGCATTCGAGGTGAGCGTGGCGACCCAGGCTCTCGCTAACGTTCCAGTTAGTTGTCCCGAGCTCGAACTTTGGCCAGCCTATGTGATGGAAATTCCTTTCGGTTTGCAAAACTCACTCGGCGGGGTTAAGGTAATACTTATGGTCGGTATCCACTGGTCCTTATGGTTGGTATCCACTGGTCCCACAGCGCTCCTTATGGTCGGTATCCACTGGTCCTTATGGTCGGTATCCACTGGTCCTTATGGTTGGTATCCACTGGTCCCACAGCGCTCCTTATGGTCGGTATCCACTGGTCCTTATGGTCGGTATCCACTGGTTCTTATGGTTGGTATCCACTGGTCCCACAGCGCTCCTTATGGTCGGTATCCACTGGTCCTTATGGTCGGTATCCACTGGTCCTTATGGTTGGTATCCACTGGTCCCACAGCGCTCCTTATGGTCGGTATCCACTGGTCCTTATGATCGGTATCCACTGGTCCTTATGGTCGGGATCCACTGGTCCTTATGGTTGGTATCCACTGGTCCACAAGCGCTCCTTATGGTCGGTATCCACTGGTCCACCAGCGCTCCTTATGGTCGGTATCCACTGGTCCTTATGATCGGTATCCACTGGTCCTTATGGTCGGTATCCACTGGTCCTTATGGTTGGTATCCACTGATCCCATAGCGTTCCTTATGGTCGGTATCCACTGGTCCTTATGGTTGGTATCCACTGGTCCTTATGGTTGGTATCCACTGGTCCTTATGATCGGTATCCAATGGTCCTTATGGTCGGTATCCACTGGTCCTTATGGTTGGTATCCACTGGTCCCACAGCGTTCCTTATGATCGGTATCCACTGGTCCTTATGGTTGGTATCCACTGGTCCTTATGGTTGGTATCCACTGGTCCTTATGATCGGTATCCACTGGTCCCACAGCGCTCTTTATGGCTGGTATCCACTGGTCCACAAGCGCTCCTTATGGTCGGTATCCACTGGTTCACTAGCGCTCCTTATGGTCGGTATCCACTGGTCCCATAGCGCTCCTTATGGTCGGTATCCACTGGTCCTTATGGTTGGTATCCACTGGTCCTTAAGGTTGGTATCCGCTGGTCCTTATGATCGGTATCCACTGGTCCTTATGGTTGGTATCCACTGGTCCCACAGCGCTCCTTATGGTCGGTATCCACTGGTCCTTATGGTTGGTATCCACTGGTCCACAAGCGCTCCTTATGGTCGGTATCCACTGGTCCACCAGCGCTCCTTATGGGCGGTATCCACTGGTCCCATAGCGCTCCTTATGGTCGGTATCCACTGGTCTTTATGGTCGGTATCCACTGGTCCCATAGCGCTCCTTATGGTCGGTATCCACTGGTCCTTATGGTCGGTATCCACTGCTCCTTATGGTTGGTATCCACTGGTCCCATAGCGCTCCTTATGGTCGGTATCCACTGGTCCCATAGCGCTCCTTATAGTCGGTATCCACTGGTCCTTATGGTTGGTATCCACTGGTCCACCAGCGCTCCTTATGGTCGGTATCCACTGGTCCTTATGGTCGGTATCCACTGGTCCTTATGATCGGTATCCACTGGTCCTTATGGTTGGTATCCACTGGTCCACCAGCGCTCTTTATGGTCGGTATCCACTGGTCCTTATGGTCGGTATCCACTGGTCCTTATGGTTGGTATCCACTGGTCCCACAGCGCTCCTTCATCCCTCTCACCCACCTTTTATATCCGGCAGAGAGTTTGTAACAACGTCACGTGTCAGTGTACAGTGTCAGAATAACGTCACGTGTCGGTATGCAGTGACAGTAACAACGTCACGTGTCAATATGCAGTGTCAGTAACAACGTCACGCATCAGTGTACAGTGTCAGAATAACGTCACGTGTCAGTGTCCAATGTCAGTAACAACGTCACGTGTCAATATGCAGTGTCAGTAACAACGTCACGCATCAGTGTACAGTGTCAGAATAACGTCACGTGTCAGTGTCCAATGTCAGTAACAACGTCACATGTCAGTATGCAGTGTCAGCAACAACGTCACGTGTCGGTATGCAGTGTCAGAATAACGTGACGTGTCAGTGTGCAGTGTCGGCTACTGGCGCTGGCGCTATAGGCCAGCGCCAGTGCCAGCGCCAGTGGTCCTGCCCCTGCCGTCCTGGCCCTGCCGTCCTGACCCTGGCGTCCTGCCCCTGCCGTCCTGGCCCTGGCGTCCTGCCCCTGCCGTCCTGCACCTGCCGTCCTGCCCCTGCCGTCCTGCCCCTGCTGTCCTGCCCCTGCCGTCCTGCACCTGCCGTCCTGCCCCTGCCGTCCTGCCCCTGCCGTCCTGCACCTGCCGTCCTGCCCTGCCGTCCTGCCCCTGCCGTCCTGCCCCTGCCGTCCTGCACCTGCCGTCCTGCACCTGCCGTCCTGCCCCTGCCGTCCTGCCCCTGCCGTCCTGCCCCTGCCGTCCTGCACCTGCCGTCCTGCACCTGCCGTCCTGCCCCTGCCGTCCTGCCCCTGCCGTCCTGCACCTGCCGTCCTGCCCCTGCCGTCCTGCCCCTGCCGTCCTGCCCCGGTTCACGGATAGAGCAGAGGAAGCTGCCGCCTGCCGCCGGAGCCGGAGGTCACCACCCCTTCTGAGATCGTGCACCGACCCTCCGCAGCCGTTCACGGCCTGAGTAGGTTCCGACGCCGCTGAGAACAGTCGGGCGGCCGTTCCGCCACTCTCCGGCCTGAAACGACAGATAAATTCCGATAATACGACGGGAAACGGGGCTCTTTTATAGGGTGAAAACTCTCATCGATGCATCGGGATGAAGGCTGTCTACGACGTCACGAAGGCATCGTAGTGAATCGTTTTAAAGTATCTGATGATGGTTTTGCTGGTGCAATAATCACTTGGTGCATCGTGGTCAGATGTTGCAACACTGCATAATCTCAATAAACGAACACGTGAATAATGTACTCTGTTAGCGGGCCGATGTCTGGAATGTCAACGACTGTGTCCACGTGGTTCAGGCTGCTGTCCAACAGCAATCGGGATGACCGTCAGCATGCTGGCTTTTAAGAACAAGCTCCTGCAATAAAAGGACTTTGAAGTTCATGTATTGAGCATTCGTCATGTGATCCACCTACTTTACCTTACAACGTCCGCCTATCCATACTCCGAAGATAATCTCAAGGGGGGGGGGGGCAGAATCTGCCCTCCCCCGCCTCCGCAGGTTAACGTAATTTTAGGCGCCAGCAGGGAATAGGGTTAAGAAACTGCAATTTCTGGCAAAACATACATAAAAGCAATTGCTCTGTTTGTCAGGTGTTATAAAATGTAGTATTGTGTCACTATTGATCTGATTGTTTTCCATGATCAATAATAGTTGTCATCAAATTTGTTTAATTATTTCACATATATTGTATACAAGTAAATATGCTAGGATAATTATTGCAATTTGTGTGAAAATAAGATATGCTTAATCTGAACGGGCCGGACGGGCCTGGGCCTCAATATTCTAAATTTGTCCGGGGCTGGTCCGGGCCTGGGCTTGGTGTTCATGGGCCTGGGCTGGGTCGGGCTGGGGGTTGGTGGGCCCGTGGCGAACACTTGTGCCCAGCATGTAACAGTGTTCCGGCTTGTGCACCTCATAGAAAGAACACAGCGTTACACGGGGTTATGTTATACCTGCATTGTTCGCTGGAAAACACTGAACAATGTGTATAGCAGGCTATTTTCTGCGGAAAGGCAGGACCACGCAGTGTCCCTGTATATGTTCAGCGGGACGGAAAGGCGTGTGACGCGTGTGTGACGTCCGGGTCCGCATATGCGTGGCAAAACACAATAGACCAGCTGGTTCAGCTGGTCCAAAGTAGTAACACAGCTTTGCTCGAGTCAAGAAGCACGCTGATTACGCATTTTCTGTCTTCTGCATGATTTTCATGCGTAGGTACTGACTGAGAAACACTTGTGCGCAGCGGTGTCGATTTGTCAAAATTATTGGGGGGGGGGGGGGGGGAGGGAGGTCGAACAGCGACGGGTCCGAGGGGCCTCTATCAGCGCCACGGTTTTACCAAACGACTGAAATCGGCCAAAAATAACACATTTCATGATTTTAAAAGAAAATGTAAGGAATAGGTACAAGTTTATTTTAAATCAGTTCTTAAAGGGTCACCTTATAATATAGTAAGTAGGTCACTAGTAAATAGGTCACCTTGAAAGTTGTCTCGAAGTTCAACCATACGGCGCATCTTGAGCTCAAAACTACGAATATGACTTTGGTTTGGACAACTGATGGATATATGTGGAGAAAGAAGTAAGTTTCTCTTTCTATTTCACGAGAAATCGTACGATAGCAGCAGGCGTTACGGCTCCCCCGCTCCGCCTGACGCCAAGTACAGTCTCTGACAAGAGGCCGCCGCGCCGCCCGGGCGGCTGAGCGGATATTAACGAGGCGTCGTGACCAGAGACTACGTGCCAGAGAGTGTACCTGCCTCCGGCGGCGAACGGCGAGCGGCGAGCGAAAGGAACTGATCGTGGCCCGGAACAGCAGAATTGAAACCGGGCCCACTAGTCCTGTGTCGAAATTACTTAACGTAGGGGGGTAATTCTTTCACCACAACCCATTTTCAGGTCTGCTCTACAAATCTGCTATCTCAGTCCAAAACTCCATGTTAAAGGTGAACTATTCCCTTTAACGCAAAAATAAAGCCACACGAGTTTTGGCCTTGTGTCGGACGGTGCCTCAAACCAAAGTTTTGGCCGAGTCTCCGACCGACCAATGGCTTTCAGAATGGCCGAGAATCTCAGAATCTCAAACTGGCACAGGGCCCTCTCGGGCCTGACAACGGCCCTCTCGGGCCTGACAACGGCCCTCTTAGACAAGCCAGGGAATTTTCAGGTATTGCAAAGGCCCTTTCAGACTTCTTTCCCAGGCCTTGTAAGGACCCTCTCAGACTAGCATAAAGGTAAAGCCTTTCCACACCGCGCAAGGGGCCTCTCAGACCGGACGATGACCCTCTCAGGTCGATCGATGATCCTCTCAAAGAAGCGGATGTTAATTGATCCTCTCTTACCGACTTAAGTCTCTCAGGCCGGAAAAGCGCTCTTTTAGATCGATTGAGGGTCCTCTCAAAGTGGTAAACGGCCATCTCAGGTCGGCATGGGGCCCTCCCAGGCTTTGCAAAGGTGCTACGCTTCGGCGTGAATAATCGTTTTTGTTATGCCAGAACAGCAGAGCTGCTTTGGAGGGGCCAAAGCCCAAAGTCACACAATTCTTTTAAAAAATAATCGGATTTCGCTTTTTCATGAATGAGGTGATTTAAAACAAACTTAAATCGTACAAAAATGCGTAGATTTGCATTTAAATAAGGAAATACGCCATGTTTTGCTCGACTTCAGGCGATTTGGAAGGCCCCTTCGGGCTCCTTGAATACGCCAGTGGCAAGAAAACTTGGGGGAGGGGGCGAGAGCAACTTTTGGGGAGGCCCAACTGAACATGGGGGAGGGGGGAGGGAGCCGAGGGCAACACCAAAAGTACCTATATAAATCGACAGTGTCCCAAAATTTGTCGATTTGGATGGGAAATGACACCTAGATATGAATAATTTTCCACTCTCGCTTCCCATTTTAGGTGTGCATTTTCCACTCCCAAATGATAAATTGTGATATTGATTCTGACATAAATACACATAAATATAGACTCAAAATACATGATTTCAAAGAAAACTACTGATTTTCATATTCAAAACAGAAATCGATATTGTGCCTTTCTCTACATAATTTTCCACTCTCATGGTATTTTTGGGCTCCAATTGACACTCAAGCAAAAATGGAATATTGGGACACTGAATCGACACCTATGCCTGTACTAGCTAGTAAGCTAAGTAAGTAAGCTAAGTATGCTCAAGTAACCTAAGGGTGGAAAGTAATGGGGGCCGAGAGCACGTCATTGGAGGGGGGGGGGGGCGAACTCAACATTGGGGGGGGGGGGAGGGGGGGGGGGGGGGGCTCGCCCCCCCCCCCCCACACAAAAAAGTATATAAATCGACACTTATGCCTGTGCGGTTCCCTAAATGACTTCCCTAAGTTAAGTGAATGCATTTGCAACATGTAGGTAGTTTTGAAGCCTAAGTAGCTAAAATAACAAGCAGCCTCATTCTGTTCCGTCCCGCTTCGTCCTCGTCCTGCTTGCTCCTGCTCCGTCCTGCAGTCCGCCCCTGCTCTGCCGTGCAGCCGGATCTCGCTGCCGCCGGCGTCACCCGACCCTGACCACACAGAGCGGCGGCATTGCGCCTCAGACCTCAGACCGCCCGGCTGACACAGTGACACACCCGTGCCGCAGCTGGTGTTTTTGCACGCCCCTGGTGTTGACACGGGTCTCCCGCCAGAGCGCTGCTGTTCACTGGCGATCCCGGCGGCAGCGGCAGGCGAAGGAGTGAGACGGACCGGGACGGGACGGGACGGGACGGGACCGGACCGGACCGGACCGGACCGGACCGGACCGGACCGGGACGGGACCGGGACGGGACGGGACCGGGACCGGGACCGGGACGGGACGGGACCGGTACGGGACCGGTACGGGACCGGTACGGGACGGGACGGGACGGGACGGGACGGGACGGGGGACGGGACGGGGGACGGGACGGGACGGGACAGGACCGGACCGGACCGGACCGGACCGGGTCGGGACCGGGTCGGGACCGGGTCGGGACCGGGTCGGGACCGGATCGGGACCGGGACCGGGACGGGACCGGGACCGGGACCGGGACGGGACCGGACCGGACCGGACCGGACCGGACCGGACCGGACCGGACCGGACCGGACCGGACCGGACCGGACCGGACCGGACGGGACCGGACGGGACCGGACGGGACCGGACGGGACCGGACGGACGGGACGGGACGGGACGGGACGGGACGGGACGGGACGGGACGGGACGGGGAGTCGAGAGAACATTCCGTCACGTGCCGCAGCCTGTCGGACCGCTCCAAAGGACCGTCTCCATGCAACTCTCTGCTGGTTAGAGATTAGGGCAGCGGTAAGAAGATTAGAACATTACAATGCCAGGAGGTAGAATCCTCTCTTCTTGAGCATTTTCGGCTTAGCATATGATTAGTAAGCGCAGATCACGACTGATGTTCCTTCATCTTCGTTCTCCGAGCCAAGTGTGTTGGTGAATGGTTAGTGACAGTGATAAAGCTTACACGAGACTTCGGATTACATTACAATATTTGATCTGGTTTCGGTTTCGCTCCGAAACATGTATGGCGAAACTGAGCGACGTTTAGGTATTCGCTAAATGTTGGCGCCTGACCAAGGAAGCATGATACTAATTAAAATCTAACGGGAAATGTGAGCAGGTAACCGATGAAAATGGTTTCCACTATTCGAGAACAACAGGCTGTTACTTTGCTCGTTAATATTTCCGCCTTGACCATTGAGCGTGTTGACAGGCAATGAAAGATTCAATGCTGGTGCTCCATTGTACAGGAAATTAAACGATCTGGGCCGACTATTTTGTCATTTCCTGGTACAAGCACTGCTCTGAGTATGGAGATTGACTATTGTGGAGTAGTATTGTTCGAGGTATTGGAATGGATCTGACATTCTGAAAGATTTTGCTGGAAATGGGGGCGAATGGTGAGGAATTAGTCTTTGTTACGGTTTAGACAGTAGTCAGTTAGCATTCAGTGAAATCAGCACTTGAGAGGTAGCTGCAATTGAGGTCATGGATGAAACACCACCTCATCGTTATATATCATCAGTTGTAATGACAAATTAACGCATTCAATTCAGCCGCAAATTTCTGTAGTAGTTTAACTCTCATTAAGGTCATTATTTTGTACGCCCTTTTCTGGGTGGAGTCATTCATGTCACATATTATTACTAGTAATTAGACATACTTACGAATATTTCCTAAATTTCTCATATATTCAAATATGCTTACTGCAACCCCTTTGAATCGCACTGGCAGTTGCTGGCACTAATCAGTAGCGGCGGGCCCTCGCGTCGTGTGGCGTGAGAGAGCGGCGTATTCGGAGCGGCAGCAGCCCAGAGCCGCCGCAGCTGTCCGGCCCGCTCAGTCATAGGTACCGGCACACGTGGCTGGCAGAGGCCGACATCCTATCAGACAGCAGATGGGCTTCAGCCCGCGCTCCACCGCGTTTAATCAGACCGATTCCAGAAACGTTCACCTCTCCAGGACCCCGGCGACTCGGTCAAACACGACGGTTGGCTCCGCTGCATGTGTCATAACTCAGAACCAACACCTCTCGGCTGTCAGAACTCAGAACCAACACCAGGCTGTCATAACCAACACATCTCGGCTGTCAGAACCAACACCTCTCGGCTGTCAGAACTCAGAACCAACACCTCTCGGTTGTCAGAACTCAGAACCAACACCAGGCTGTCAGAACTCAGAACCAACACCTCTCGGCTGTCAGAACCAACACCTCTCGGCTGTCAGAACCAACACCTCTCGGTTGTCAGAACTCAGAACCAACACTTCTCGGTTGTCAGAACTCAGAACCAACACCAGGCTGTCATAACTCAGAACCAACACCTCTCGGCTGTCAAAACCAACACCTCTCGGCTGTCAGAACTCAGAACCAGCACCAGGCTGTCATAACTCAGAACCAACACCACTCGGCTGTCAGAACCAACACCTCTCGGCTGTCAGAACCAACACCTCTCGACTGTCAGAACCAACACCTCTCGGCTGTCAAGACCAACACCTCTTGGCTGTCAGAACTCAGAACCAACACCTCTCGGCTGGCATAACTAAGAACCAACACCTCTCGGCTGTCAGAACTCAGAACCAACACCTCTCGGCTGTCATAACTCAGAACCAATACCTCTCGGCGGTCAAAACCAACACCTCTCGGCTGTCAGAACTCAGAACCAGCACCAGGCTGTCATAACTCAGAACCAACACCTCTCGGCTGCCAGAACAACACCACCCGGCTGTCATAACTCAGAACCCCAACACCACTCGGCTGTCAGAACTCAGAACCAACACCTCTCAGCTATCAGAACCAACACCACTCGGCTGTCAGAACCAACATCACTCGGCTGCCAGAACTCAGAACCAGCACCACTCGGCTGTCAGAACTCAGAACCAACACCACTCGGCTGTCAGAACCAACACCACTTGGCTGTCAGAACCAACATCACTCGGCTGTCAGAACTCAGAACCAACACCCCTCGGCTGTCAGAACTCAGAACCAACACCATTCGGCTGTCGAAACCAACACCTCTCGGTTGTCCGAACCAACATCACTCGGCTGACAGAAATCAGAACCAACACCTCTCGGTTGTCAGAACTCAGAACCAACACCACTCGGCTGTCAGAACCAACACCATTCGGCTGTCAGAACTCAGAACCAACACCACTCGGCTGTCAGAACTCAGAACCAGCACCAGTCTGTCAGAACTCAGAACCAACACCACTCGGCTGTCAGAACCAACAACATTCGGCTGTCAGCACCCCGTCGCTCGAAGATCCTCAGACAATTGTCAAAGGTCGACGCACAACAGTCACCGGTGATCACCCAAGGGGTAAGAATGAGTAACACACACAGTGGCGGGTCCATGGGGGGGGGGTCAAGGGGGTCATGACACCCCCCCCCCCTTGGGCCGTGAAGGGGCACTATCGCGCCGGGGCACCAGGGGCACCACCAAAATAAAGCAAAAAAATCTGCGCCCCTACGCGGCGCAAATTATTCAGTGTTCTTTGAACCAAGGGTGTACCAAGGGCACCACCGTGCCTGCAGGCGGCACTGTGGGGCGAGGGGGGGGGGGGGGCACCGGGGCACCGTGCTTCCTTGAATTCAGGAGGGGAAACAATGGCCTGGTGCCGCCATGAAATTACAAGCATTGGTCACTGTATTTTTTTTTCTCGCGAAATGATGCTAAATTAGAATTGCTAAATTATGCAACAAAATGTCCCTTCATGCCTCCCGTCCCTTGGGCTATGAAGGGGCACCAACGTGTCTTTATACCAGAGGCAACAACGTATCGGACTCGAGGGGCCTTGAGAGCCCCTCGGGAGAGTCGGGATCCGCTTCCATAGGCGGTGGAACAGGGGTGGGGGGGGGGGGGGAGGGCTATAGTTTTTTATGTCGCGATCGAACCCATAGCGCCCGCCATTTTTTATAATGTGGTTCATGGTTGGAAATCCAGGAAACGTATTTGAAACTGGTAAGCGCAGTACCCAAGCTGTTATAGTTTTGTGATAAAAAGGGGATTTTTTTTTGTGCCACTTGCACTGCGGTGAAATTCCTTCTATCTTTGCGGTGGAAGAGTCTCGTTGAGTGGCTGCTTGGGGCCCTTGGGCTGATACATATAGATTATAGAACCTTTCGAATTTTGTATAGCCTAGTTATCCCGACCCAAAGATAAAGCAAACAAATCCGCGTCGCTTCGTGACGCAAATCAATCAGTGTTCTTTTCCTTTATAGAGTTTAGTGCTTGTGCGAGGAACATACTTGATATAATTAATAAACTAAAAACCATGACCTTTTCCTCGAAAATGTGAAAATACAATGTTATCAAAATGTTATTATAACATTTTGATAATAACATGTTAATAATAGCATTTGGATAACATTGCATTTTCACATTTTCGAGGAAAAGGTCATGTGTTTTTTAGTTTATTAATTATATCAAGTGTTCTTTTCCAGTGCAAAAGGGTAAAATATAGACCCTTTTGCCACCTCCCCTCGGTTTTTCGGAAATAACTCGCGTAAATACCAACCAATTGCGATGCAACTTTCAGTACCCTACTTTTGGACAATGTGACACAATTTCTGATTTTTTTTAAACTCCCATGACCCATGACCTATGACTATTTATCAAGGTCATGTCATGCGCAACTGGCGTCCTGTAGTACCGATCCTTGTAACTTGTGCAGTTTCCGAGTGTTTGTTGTTCATGAGCATATGCACAGGTGTTTCCAGGTGACAGTTGTGGTTTCCACTGAGAGTGTGACCTCGATTGACCTTTTCAGAGGTCAACCGAGGTCACTGACCTCCGATGACCTCAGATGACTTTTTGGCTTCTGGCAGTTTCTAGGACATTTTGTGACGCTGATCTGGGATCTCCGAAACATGTATGACTAAATCTGGGATCCATTTTACATCATTATATGCTCCACTGGGGTCATGCGCTTCCACAGGTCAACCGAGGTCACTGACCTCAAATGACCTGACATGATCTTTTGGAATTTGGCAGTTTCTATGATCTTTTCTTACGCTGATTTCAAATTTGGCACCAATTAAGCATAATTACATTCTCATTCACGATTCTAGCTCGATTAAATTCGATTTCTACGCATTTATAATTTTGATGATTTGTGGGTCATTGACATGACCTCAGAGGTCACCTAATGACCCAGGACCTTCAAATCGTGTGTCAATGGCTTCCTCTCGTCACAAGCAACACGTTTTTTTTAAATCGAAGCTCTAGCTCAATTAGGGGCGAAACACCAGGGGTGGTCGTACTCCCCCCCCCCCCCCCTCTGCACGGTCACCCAGTGATCGGACGCTGCACTACTGGCGAGGGTTAACCCTCGCCAGGGTAGTGGGGTGGATGCCACCTCTTATTTTTTTTTTAGGAATAACTCTCGTAGTGATCAACCGATTGCGATGCAACTTTCAGTAACGTACTTTTGAACAATTTGACACATACTCTGAAATTTTTGAACTTCTAATCCACATGACCCGTGACCTATAATCTGTTTCTCAAGGTCATGTCATGTGCAACTGGCGTCCCGTAGTATCGATGCTTGTAACTTGTGCAGTTTCCGAGTGCTTGTTGTGTGCATATGCACAGGTGTTACCAGGTGACATTTATGGTTTCCACCGAGATCGTGACCTCGGTCGACCTTTCCAGAGGTCAACCGAGGTCAATGACCTCGAATGACCTGATATTACTTCTTTTTCCTCTGGCAGTTTCTAGGACATTTTGTGAGGCTGATTTCAAATATGGGATTCATTTTACATAATTATATGTTTCACTGGGGTCATACGCTTACACAGGTCAACCGAGATCACTGACCTCAGATGACCTGACATGACATTTTTGGAATTTGGCCGTTTCTAGGACATTTTATGACGCTGATTTAAAATTGGGCACCCATTAAGCATAATCATATGCTCATTCACGATTCTAGCTCGATTAAATTCCATTTCTACGCATTTACAATTTGTATGACTTTTGGATCATTGACATGACCTCAGAGGTCACTTAATGACCCCGGACCTTACAATCGGGTATCAGCGGCTTCCTCTCGTCACAAGCAACACGCACGTTTTTTAATCGAAGCTCTAACTCAATTAGGGCGAAACACCGGGGGGGGGGTCGTAACCCCCCCCCCCCTACCTGGTCACGTATGTATTTTGCCCTACCCGGGCGAGGGTTAAATGTGGGGGGGGGGACGGGAAATATGTCTTTTGACCCCACCTTTTGCTCCAGACATATTTCCTCGTTTTGACCCTGAATCCTGGTTTCAATAGCAAAAATTAGTTCTCCAGCCCGCTCAAAACCTCAAATTTTGCCGCCGCTTCGCGGCGCAATAATAGTTGTATGGGTGTCGATTTTGCGCAAATGCCCTTGGTATCTAAGGTTAAAGGGAACAGTTCACATTGTCAATGTTTTTTTAATTGAGATAGCCAAGCTGCTCTCCATGCTCGAAAATTGACTTGAGAAGCTTTCACATCTTCATAAAACCCCTTAATTAATTAAAATTGGCTTACCGGAGTCCGAGAAGCCTGAAGCCGGAACGAGTATCCATCGTGTCTCCCGTCGCTGATTGGCTAATTTGACGTATGATTATGTCCTAACGATGACGTATGGCTTGGGGAATAAGTATTATAAACATCGAAATATATAGCGCTGGACAAGAAGATGCTGTTTCAGTGCCTTATTCCCTTCATTGGACGAATAAACTTTGAGAGATATATCGTGATAATCGTCTATAAACTCTTTTCTCAGCAATATTTTTAGTGAAATTATACGTCACGCACGTGGAGATGTCGCCAAAATGACATTGCGTGCTTCTTAGCAATCTGATTTCGAATTAATTTACTCCATGCAGAGGAAAAATATGAATTGGAACCAAATAACGGACATTATAATTTCTTTCCCGCGTCCATATATATTTTGATGGCTTACTAGTAACATTATAATTCATTTCTAGCTTCTCTCAATTATTTCTGAGCTTTTTTAGCTTTTTAAAGGTGAACAGTTTCCTTTAAGGGCAGCTTTTGTGACACATTTTCTTCAAGCAAAATCCTTTCGCAAAACCCTGCCTATTTTTTAGTTCAAGATATTTTTTGAAGTCCGCACGAGACACAAAGCAATATGATACACTGCTATCGTATGCATAAGATTTTCTGCTCGTAAAATTCGGCTACCACCCCCACTACAAATTACATATTTTAGCACCATCCGCGGCACTTTTAATGATAAAAGGGTACGACTGATATTGCAAATACCTATAGGCAACGTTTTGTCGATACAAAACTGAAATAGGGGCACCCTCAAAATATAGTGGACCAAATCTGTTGAGTTTTCAGATTTGGGTATAGGTAGGGGCACCACTGCAATTGATGACCCCCCCCCCCCCCCCCGTTGAAGATTTTCTGGATCGGCCGCTGAACACAGAGCGCTCAACGTATGAGTGCATAGTTGTACGCCCCTCCCGAAATTTGAAGGAGCGCGGCATAGGAGGCATTTGAAGGCGCTCGAAGTTCTGCAGGCTATGACAGCAGCGGGAGAGGTATGCATAGGGGACTGTGTACATGTGGGGCGACGTTACTGTGGATTTACGTCGCCTTCAGACAACCTGCCTCAGCGGCTTAACACGAGCCCTGGAGGGCCTCTGATAATTACACGCCCTGGAGGGGGGGGGGGGCGGATTTCGCCCCCCTATGATCTCGGAAACCACGCAACGTAGCGACAAGCGGAAAACGACGTTAGATAGCTCGAGACAAGCTCTTTCCAAAGTATTTCGTTCATTTTTTTTTCTCGGGTCAATATTGAGGTCACCAGAGGTCATCAAGGGTCAGATTTTCAAGTTTTCAAGACTTCGCTTCGAACACCCCCAAATATCTCGGTAACTATGATAGTTAGCGCCAAACGGAAAAAAAAACAATCGAAAGCCCTTAAAAAATGCAATCGACATAGGTGTTCTCAGATTTGAGCTCAAGTCAATAGTTTAGGCTCCAGAGGTCATCAAATGTCAAAAAGGTGATTTTTTTTTGTGTGCAAAACTGTTCTTCGCAAATAAGGTTTTACCTAATAAAGATAAATCAATAATGTTTACGCCATCTCGTTTGTCTTGTCAAGGCGCTTATAATCATATTCATGGTGACCGGGTTAGGTCAACTTAGAAATTTGACCTCAGGTCAAGGTCAAGTGGTGACCCAAGTTGGTCATGTTACATATTGGGAGACGAGTCTCGACGAGACAAACACATTAGTACCATTTTATATTCTCTATCTTCATTATGTCGATAGTTATTGACACAAAAGTGTTGGCGGTCACGAAATTGACCTGACCTTAGGTCACCGATATTAGAAATCCGAGATACATAAATTGTTGATATCTATGACCTTATGAAGTTCTGCAAGATTTAAACTGATCGGCGTGAAACTGCGGCTTTGGTCCTCCTGCAAACGTTTTGGAGTTGAGGTCATCACGTGACCTGATCTGGTGACCTGACCTGAGAATACCCGAGGCCAAGAATTTTACATAATGTGGGAAGTTCATTTCTAAACAGGTGTGCAAAAAACGGCAGCGCTGCGCGCTGCCGTTTTTACGCTTTTTTTGAAAAACCGGAGGGGTGGGCGGATTTCGCCCCCCTCTCCAGGGCGCGTGTTAAAGGAAATAGTTCACCTTGAATTTTTTTATCCAACACGATTTGATTATATTTTTTAATACAATTTCTTTTACATTTTCTGTATATTATATAAAGCAACAATGACAATACGACAAGCGATTTGTGTACACATTAATGGATGATAATACCCTCGCGCCGGCGCAAACAGCGGTCCGGTGGCGACCCCGCCCAGAGAATCTAGGCGGACTAGACGGTGTCCGATGGGCAGACTGCCTCAATGTGGGAAGTGCCGGCCAGCTCGAAGAAGAGCACGTATGCCCCGCAGCTGGTGACACTGCGCTGATTGACCAGACGCACCCGTGAGTCGTTGTACTCGTACCACTCGGCCGTGTGCGGGTGTTTGCAGTAGGCCGTGTAGTGGCCGGAGACCAGCGTGCAGGAGTGGTTGGCCACGCCGTACAGGTTGTACCTGATGAGCGTCTGGTCAGCCGAGTACGGCGACAGGTCCAGCCCGGTCACGGGAATGTTCACGGTGGTGTTGAGTTTGCTGTGGGAACTCTCCTGCGGCAAGAAACGTTTCAGGTGCACCACCAGGATGCGCGGGAACTTCTGGATCGACAGGTTCTTGGTGCACTTTTGCCGCTTTTGGCACTTGGAACACGTCGGCTTGTCGTCTCCGTCGAGCACCTCCTCCCTTATGAAGAGGTCAAAACAGGCCTGCAGTTGCACCCGGCCCGTCCTGGCCGGGATCGGTAGGCTCAGATCCCAGAACGTGTCGAACGTGACGGACGCGTGGCCGCACACTGTGCATAGCAGCGTCGACTTGAGCTGGCCGACAAACAGATCAACTAATTTTGAGTTCTCCAGACGCAGGGAGCGCTTCCAGGCCTCAACTGACTTCTGACTGGCGCTGAGACTATCGTCGATGTCGGTAGTAATGGGCTTGGGCCGGCTGGTAACGCGATTTACATCCTCGTGCAGACCCTCCAGCAGGTACCTGAGGAACTCCTGCGCGTCCTGCTGCTGGTAGTCCATGAAGCGTGGCGCGAACCGCTGGATCTGTGACTTGAACGGCGCCGTCGTCAGCACCCGCTCAGACTCGTTTGAGTGCCGCCACAGGTCACACATCAGAGCGCCGAAAGCTCTGATCAGCGCCCCCTTCATGTCCGACGTAGTGGTGTTGATGTCGGAGGCGTTCTCGTCGCGCAGAATGTAGTCGTGCAGGGCGCGAGTGTTGCTCAGGCATTGCAGCACCGAGTTCATGAAACATGTGTTGCCGATGTTTCTCAGTCCAGTAAGGCCCGGCGGCCGAGCGGCGAACTGGCTGCCGCCGCCGCCGTCGCCAGCCTCGCCGGAACTCTCGAGCCGTAGGGGGCAGGACGAGCCGACAGCGGACGGCACCGCAGCGGGCTCCGACAGGAGCACCGCCCGGTGCTGGGAGGCAGCTGTTTTTGTTTCCGGTCGGAGCTCGGACGACAGCACTAGGGGTGGAGTGTCCCTGTGGGATGATGACTGCGGGGAGATGGCAGAAGAGGTGCGACTTGAAACATCCGAACAGCGGAGAATCACCTTAGGCGCTGTCGAATGGATAGACACGGCGTTACCGCGCACTACTGCCAAGGATAATCGCTGCCACAGCCACGCCGTCTCACGAGGATCACCAGACGCGTTGCTGAGCCTCGCACCTAGCTGTCTGATGAAGAGCCTGGTAGTCGGACCACAGGCGCCACCAGTCTCGAACGCTATAGGCTCAAACTGGAACCGTTGCACGAGATCAGCGTACTTCTTCCGCTTCCTGACCTCGGCTTCTCGTGCTGCGGCTCCACTGGCTGTGGCTGCTGGCCCGATGTTCGCTGCAGCGTAGGTGTTAACGCACGTAGCGTCCCACACGAGGCTCTTCCCACAAGCGAAGGGGAAGATGGTCATACCATCCGGCCTTTTGCCGTCTCCGCGGTCGATTCCTGTCGGCTCGAGCACGGATGGTAGCCCGGTAGCTTGCAGCGAGCGTCTGATGACGTCGTTCATGGCCGTGTGACGAGGGTGTCGTCCGGCGCTCAGGCGGCAGGTGAGCGCGTGGTAGCCTTTGTTGTCCGCCTGTGCGCCACATCTGCACCGATGAGGAATACAGACGTCGGCACCTACTATTTCTTTTTATATTGTCAAACATGGCCTTATATCGCGCCGATTCAGGACAGAAGGCCGTACATTTTTATTGTTTATAAAAACTATATGCATGCTCTCTGAGTCAGAGTCCTAACGTCACGCGAATGTAAAAAATGGTTCAGCCAATCAGATTCGAAAGTAGTCGCGTAAAGATAGACTCTCATTGGAGATGTGTCAACCGGCGGCCGGCGTTCGCTTGCTAGCACCAGCTGCGAACTGATTGGCTGATGGTATAGCCTCTGCCCGGGCTAGAACCAGTACAACATTCTTTCACCAGCACCGCATTCCTTAGCCAAAAACTCAAATATATTCGGCTGGAGAGTCTTTTCAGTCAAGGAAACTTGCAGATAGGGGTTTCCCAACACAGGCTACCAAACTGCTATCTCAGTTTAAAACTAATGTTGAAGGTGAACTATTTCCTTTAAGATCGATCTTGGTGAGACCGCTTTGCCCCAAACACGCAAAATGAAAAACATGTGCGAAGCAATCTGAAACAATCATCGCGGAGATGAGATGTGTACGCACGTCAGTCATTTATCCTCTGAACTAGAATATTTTAATGACGCATTGGTAAATAACGTCATGTACCACTGAACTAAGTCACCAGAGAAACCAACGAAGGAATTTAGAAGAAACCCGTCTCAAGGTAAATGAGATGCATTCCCACGCACGAAGATCGTATGCTATGTAAAAACATGACATTATATTCTTATGTGAATTTATATTGTAACAGCTTGCTTCAAAGCGTATCACATTTGGTTATATAGAAACGGCCAAATCACACAGCATTTTGTTAACGTGCAACTGAAGTATAGGTATCAAGATTTTGAATGAATGTACCAGTGTACATACATGCAATACAGCTATGATCTTCCCGTTTTGAGAGCAATTTTCACTTTTCAGTGATGGGGTTGGGCAATATTAGGTTTTTGTGCATAAAAGAGTCAGCGTATTTTTCTCGATTTTTCGGTATACTTCTCAAACACAACTTAAACCGCCTTCCGTCCTAAAACGACCAGTTAACTTTTCGTACTTTTTAATAAACATTCTTGATTTTTTTTTGTGACGTCACAACCAAGTGATTTGTGGCGGGACTTGCGAGGCTTCATACATAGGTGTGTTTAAGGCCATATAATACACTGGCGGATCCAGGAGGGGGGGGACATTTAGGGCCATGGCTCCCAAAAGCATAAATTGGCCTGTTTCGCCCCCCACCCCCTCGAACAAAAAAAAAACGATCAAGCCTCACATGAAAAAGAGATCGGAAATAATGTATAATGACTTTGCCTTTGTGCCATAAATACAAGTTTCGATGGAAGCAAATATCAGGTCATTGCTCGTCTTTAAGACGAGCAAAGACCTGTTACCGAATGCCTCTTAATCACTAACAAAGGGTGTGACAATACACTCGAAAACTCCGTTTTTGTTGTCCTCTTTGTATTTAATATAGGTATATCACCCACTCCACATCATGTCTTTTCACGGATCCCAGATGTGTCCTTGAACAGGTTGGAAGGGCGTTGAAAAGATCGGAGGGACCCTAGACGATCTGAAGGGACCCTTGGTCTTTCAACAGTAAAATGTAATTGTCCAGGGAATAAAACTCAAAATTTTCACACCGCTCCGCGGCGCAATTTAAAGGAATACTGGCTCTATCGGATGATATCGCAAAAACCGGCTTAAACAAGTCCTAGGGACTACTTGTGATTTGTAATCGTCATCGAAGGTTTACCCAAGCAGCGCAAATACAAAAAAAAATCATTTATTTTATTTTTCATAAGAATCTAAAAACCGTTTACGATTTCAACTCATCACTACATATATAGATTATGGAAGCGTTTGTTCCAGTTAACTGCATCTGACCAACCGTCAGCTGACGCTATTGCAACAATTGGATGAGGCGGGAATGCATTTATACATTGCGGTTCCTGTTAACTACATGAAACGAATCTCGCGCATCTGGCGCACTTGAGTTGTTGCCACAAAACAACTCGGTCGGAATCGAAATCTCTTCGGAAAAATAAAATCCCTTCGGAATTAATCTTTTCTTTTATCAAATTATTGGGCTTAAATCGAGCATAATAAGACATGAAATGTTTTCTGACATTACAAATTTCGACAGAATGCTTAAGCAAAAAATATAACTGTTTACAATTGTTACACAACGCTGCAATTAATTGATTTTGGTGCGTAGTGGTGAGCGAACTCGTCAAGGTCATTGGTTGGAAGAAAACCGAACTGTGAACGATGATATTGGGCGACTGGGCGCGAATTTCGAAAAACGGACTTCATAGTGTTAATCAGATGCGACTACTCTTCAACATATTAAATTCTACATTAAAGAGACAGCGTCCCTTTAACTACAAATTCTATTATATGCAGGTTAAAAAAATCGTACCGTTTCTCGGCGCATTTATGTGTTATGTTGCTACTTTCCTATATCATTGGGCAAAATAGTTCGCTTGAACACTTCTTTACCACACTTTTAAACGCATAATAACATGTTTAGAGGTCCGCATCATACGCAATGCGACGCATTGATAAGAATGCACTGGCGGATCCAGGGGGGGGGGGGGGGGGGGCAACCAGGCCATGCCCCCCCCCCAACACTCTGGAAGGGGGGGGGGCAACATGTCTTTTTTCCCCACCCCAAACAAAACGTTAACAATTCATTGTAAAAATTGACTTTGCAGCAATCAAAATCCAGCTATCTACAGTGAAAAACTGGAATTTTTGGAAAAACATGGCTCTTACCATCAAATCTGGGCTTAAAAACTCAACTGGACGAGAAAATAGCGGCTAGTAAGCTGCCAGTCGGAATTGAAACTCGAACAAACGTTTTTTTACATGTAGGAAGAACACTTCATATGGTATCAACTTGGAATCCCATCTACACTCTATTTCGGCGCAAATGGTTGTCAAAAATAACGCGTTGCTTTTGTGGAAATAACTTTTCGGGACGCGTGACAGCGGTGTGTACAAAATTCACGTGTGATTCTCACGAAGGTCCCAATGCAGTTGCTGGCACTAGGCCCAAATAATAATGTTTTTGACGCGTTAATATTTTGATCCAGCCCAATAGAAATGGTATTGGGGAAAATTACCGATTTACAAACGGCAATTATGAAGCACTGGATGGGATGATGGGATGAATATTGAATGGCACACGAATCTGTGCATTGTGCATTGTGGCAATACAATTTCAGCCACATAGATGTTCAATAATTATCTTGGAATATGATGCAATATTGCTTCATAAGCGCATCCATTTTTTGATCCCTTGGCTCACCTGAATCCATTTTTTTATATACTCAAATTAAAATCACTGTATCGAAATGTTGATGCAGTAGCAGCATGGTGAATAATTTATGTTAAAAAAACCATAATAATTTCATGTACTTACATTACAAAATTAGTTGTTTTTTTTACTTAAAAAATATAAACTTGAAAATGTAAAAAGGTTATCCTAAGAAAATAACAGAAACATATTTTATGTAATTTGTTGCCACGTGATGGCGTCTCAATCTATCCCGAAACAAACAAAACAAAACTTACGTAAACAGTTTGAGTTGTGACAGGTGGATGGAGTAAACAGTTGTGCATCAGATGGTGTGATTATTTTTGGAGACTAGTCTCCATTTTCCATGGGGACTAGGTGTTTTTAGTGAAATGTTGTCAATAATTGTGTCCATTTTTGTTATATAGTACCTATAACAAGCTCCGCCCACTTTGCATAACAAAAATCGGCTGCCAGCAACTGAATGGCAATTGTGCAATCAAAATAAAACAAACTATAGGTAGGTACGTACCTAGGTTAAGATAGGTACTTAGGTTGAGATAAGTAGGTACTTATAGAGTTTTAATGCAAATTGCAAATACAGATGTCAAAAGAAAGGAAATTGCATTTTCTTCACAATCGCTATCTCGGATTTGCGAAATTTTGGGTTTTTGAACCAAAAAAGTGAAGAAAAAAAGTTTTTTGTTGTGAATTTGAAATGTGAATTTCTTAAAGGTATTATACGGGTTTTCCCAGAATAATTGAGTTACATAGTACAACTTACCAGTAAAACGCCTTTTAGGGCGATGACCGAGCGGGCGCGCACTGGTAGAGCTAAAACAGGTTTGAAATATGAAACGGTATGGATGCACACGTGGTAGTAACACATAGTCCTTTTAGTCATTTTAGTCCTCCATAAAAAATTGTCAAGCCTCTATGCATGCCAACATCAAAAATTAAGTTTTATTAAATTGTACATGATCTCCTTTCTCGAATCCGCCAAAAGGGAGTAAGTCCTGAGCGGCTGCATGCTTCAGGGTATAAAATACGAATGCTTAGATAAATTAAGCCATTTTTTATAAATAATTATTTTTGTTATTTCGACGTCTGCGGGTGCCACGCGCTGTGGTATCAACCCTATCAGAACGCACCATACCAAAATAAAAGTTGATTTGATGGTCCTATCCAATGGTGAAAACCCGATTTCAATCGGAGCAGTGGCTGCAAAGTAATTAGCTTCCGAAAAGCGTCTGTATGGCCAGGTCGGGCTGGGTCGGGCCGGGTCGGGCCGGGTCGGGCCGGGTCAAATGTAAATTTGTCTAATTAGTTGACGAGAAAAATCACGGGCGCTTCGCGCCCGTTCGATAATAAAGGTGGTGTCACACGGTAGTCACATTTTAATGGATATTACCTCTTCTGCACGTAAGGACGTAAGGACCGCGTACTTTCTGCAGTACTGGCTGAGGCAGAGCCAGTCATCTCTTTTATGTTAATGAAAACACCTCACGTATGGCATATTTCTGGTTACAATAAGCAATATATGATCAAATAAACTTTTTTCCAACGACAGCAGTTTTTCAGCAGTTTTTCTAGTTTTTCCCATAACATTCTATATTTGTCATGAATTCTCATGCAAACAAATTAATACGCCACCACCAAATTATCAACGCTAAACGCCGCAAGGAAAAAACTCACAAAAACCACAAAACCCGAACGAACAGTATGTAGTAATAAAGAGTCCCGTAAGAATTGAATTGAATAATATTTTTATGATCCAGTGTAGGACTTACAGATAATTCGAAGCTATAAAATTGATGAAAACGAAAAAAAAAACGCATGGTATTACTTGCCCGGCTTAGAGCGTCTTTAATTTAGTAACTCCTACAATCGTCATCCAGATGGCAAATAGCGCAATAATTATCACGTAGGCTAAGGTGGTTTATATCGAGGCGTTATGTTTACATAGCAATTTCACACAATTTCTTACCTTAACAAGTCTTAACGCTGATAATTGCTGAAATAATGGACTAAATGAGCATTGAGGTCCATGGTATATGTTTTAAACGTGTTTAAAGCTCATACAAGTGCATTTCCTAAAAGCAAACAAAAAAACTAAAGTTAAAGCAAACAAGTGCATTTCCTTTCTGGACGGAAACCCGTATAATCCCTTTAAGCTCGAATACCAAAATATGGTGACCGCCCCAAATCCGCGGAGAATAAAATGGGGGTACCTTTTTTCTACAAAAAGTTGTCCCCCCAAACCGACGGCTGGATCCGCCAGTGTGGGAATGCATATGCAGATTGTGCCATCATACAACTCTCCATTACATTTACCCAAGGCAATATACATATCTAAGAAAAGTTTTGTCATTGTCAATCATTTACATAAGAAAATTTTTGGCACCACCGCGCAGAAAATGCCGCTGATTTTCACTAGATTGTGACGTCACAACTACAAGTATCATGGCTTATATTTGTTTAGCTTTATTCATTTGTTTAGTTCGTTTTGAGTTTGTATCCATTTTGGTTTAAATTGACATTATGAAGAGAGAATTTTTTTTTTTTTTTAGTCCAAAATATTGGTACGTTACAAAACTGTGCCCAATCCCATTGCTAACAAAGCGCAAAATATGCGACAAATTCCGACCCAATTTGGTAAAGGATGGACGGGACCGGCATTGGTTTGACAACTGAGACTGACATGCCACTGTTACCGGTGCAGAAGTTAGAATAAAGACATTCGTTAGTCAACGTGTTATAACTATGCTGTGCTTTTCATTGCTTTATTCAGGCTGCGACTGTTCAGTATTGATGAACTAATCTTTCTATAGGATGATACATTTTTCCGATGCAGAAGCGTTATGACAAGCATTGCCTTTTGTCACCTATAACGGGCCTTTATAGTGCATGTAAAAAATAACATATTATTTTGCTTAGTTAAACATTAAACATATAGTTAAACAAAGAATTTATAGAGATGCTTTATTTCCAAACAAGTTCACAAGCATACGCGCAAAACGTTCCCAAAAACGACATCGTATCAAATTGCTCTACACATAGTCTCTGTTTAGATCTGTTGGTATAGGTCCGTTTATGACAGGCATCTCTGCGTTGGCTGACGGAGCGATGGGACCACCCACGACGCCCATTGACCCGTGAGACCACCGTGTGAGCTTCACATGACCCTCAGCTGTCGGACCAGCAGACCTGAACCGCTGACAGTCCATCAGACCGAGCTTCAGTCGGTCCGACGTCACGCGGCGCCGACTGCCTGTAGTGAGGCACGCTGACAGCGCCTGCTGCCTTCACCTCGGCACCTCAGACAACACTACACACTGCCTGTAGTGAGGCACGCTGACAGCGCCTGCTGCCTTCACCTCGGCACCTCAGACAACACTACACACTGCCTGTAGTGAGGCACGCTGACAGCGCCTGCTGCCTTCACCTCGGCACCTCAGACAACACTACACACTGCCTGTAGTGAGGCACGCTGACAGCGCCTGCTGCCTTCACCTCGGCACCTCAGACAACACTACACACTGCCTGTAGTGAGGCACGCTGACAGCGCCTGCTGCCTTCACCTCGGCACCTCAGACAACACTACACACTGACCAGACAGGTGAACAGACAACGTTACAGAAACCACTACAGACAACACTACACACTGACCAGACAGGTGAACAGACAACGTTACAGACAACACTACAGACCTCACTATACACACTGACCAGACAGGTGTGCAGACAACGTTACAGACAACACTACAGACAACAATACACACTGACCAGACAGGTAAACAGACAACGTTACAGACAACACTACAGACAACGCTACACACTGACCAGACAGGTGAACAGACAACGTTATAGACGACACTACAGACAACACTACACACTGACCAGACAGGTGAACAGACAACGTTACAGACAACACTACAGACAACACTACAAAGAACACTACACACTGACCAGACAGGTGTGCCGGCACGAGACCGCGCCTTTCATCCTGTGCCTACGCCTTCCCCCTACCCCCACCGGCGTCCGGCACGCTCCTACTGCCGACTCCAGTAAACTGGTTGACCGGAGAGCTCAGCGCCGCGCAGGAACGTATCCCAGCGGTCGGAATAATGCACATTCCCTACACAATAAATAATCGCCAGCTCTTAATGATGGTTCATTAAGGCAGTTGTGATTGTGTTAATGATCAGGGAGGAGAGCACTTGGAACCCTCCACCCACTCATGAATATGCGGGGATTGGTAGTAGCACTATTAGTCAACAATTATCTCGCCGCCAAGGAAGTGTGTGCGTAACTCCTATGCAGATTCGGCATGAAGTTCCGATCACACGAGAGCACCTTATGGTGAGAACTGTGCACTCTGTATTCTAACAAGGAACAGAACACTCGGAACGAAAAATTCGTAAGCATTCCTTTGCTGGCCCTTCCAGTCGCATTAATTTGGAAATATTTTGTAATAATTAGTTGAGATTTGAGTTTCAGTATCTAATAAACCTCTGAAAGAGTTTATTGACCAGAAGTGTGTGTTTATCAATAATTTGTGTGTGTGTACAATTCCCTATTTCAGAAAATATAACAGACACAATGTATTTCAAGTCAGTACAATTACTTCATATCACTAATTATTCATGAATGGCGCTGCTTAGTCGTAGTCGGAGCCACAGGTGACTCCGCAATCCAGCATGAATCCATAAATACCGCCGCATACGGTTTATTTTTGCATAAGTTGGTATACACCGTCATCTAACTAGCATGGTGGTGTGACTGCTGCCCTCACTCACCTGTCATCCCAGTCTGGAGTCAACAGCGGTGACCAAGGTTTCCTGGGCCCATCTCCATCGGCTGGTCTGGGGATGTCCGAGGGTCGGGCGCTCCACCATTTCAGTCACCTATCCTTGAACCGTACTGACACTAAACACGCAATATAAAACGCATCATCAGCCGCACATATACCTATTCCATTGTCATCCATTCCGAATAACTGGCCGCCCTCTAAATTCCCTTCGATTGGCGTGTGCCGTGTCGGCTGAGCCCGCCCTGGTGACCCTGCTCTGGTGATCGCCCCTGTCTGCTGAGTTCCTGCAGACCAGGTCACCCGCGCCCAGCAGGTGAGCGGCTGCGATTCCGATGAGCCGATTTGAGGGCATTTTGAGTGCGGCGACAAAGGCATCGAATGGACTCCGAGGTAAGAAGGCCAGGGGCGGAGAGACGCCCGATAGATTAAGCCCATCCAAATGACTTTCTGTTAGAAAAGATGGGTCTGGTGGAAAGCGAGTTGGGCCAAAATGAGGCTAGGGAAACGTTGATTTCTGCTTTGGATCTGATGGCAAGAGTACAGGCAAGAGTACTTGGCTGTACTTTGCGCGCAAATCCCTTGTGTCAGAATAATAGTTTGTCGGCATGCACTAATACCGTCCACATATCTAGTCAAAGGTTATATTTTCCGTCCCAGTTGCGTCCTCACTCCGGTCTGATGGCATCCGTCCGGTCTGATAGTCAGCTCGGTCTGATAGAGTCAGCTCGGTCTGATAGAGCCGGCTCCTGCTCTCCGTTTGGCCGCGTCCCCGGCAGCGAGGCGAATTGGTTCGTCTCGGACGGGTCGACATGGCTGTTATCTCGAATAAAACGGGCCTTTGGAGGCGTCAGACCCTTCCCATTCGGAGCGAGATAGACAGCTGATATGACCGCCTGACCCTATCCAGATATCACACGGCCCATAAAATATGACAACACAGAGAGAAAGAGAGAGACAGACAGACAGGCAGACCGCGTGGCAGCAGCGGAGCCCAGCCCGACTCTGGCCTCTAGAGGCCGCCACTGACAGCCGGGCCGTCCGGCTCCGTCCTGTCCGTCCCATGTCCCGGCTCCCGTGTCCCGTGTCCCGTGTCCCGGCTCCCGTCCCGTGTCCCGGCTCCCGTCCCGTGTCCCGGCTCCCGTCCCGTGTCCCGGCTCCCGTCCCGTGTCCCGGCTCCTGTGTCCCGTGTCCCGTGTCCCGGCTCCCGTGTCCCGTGTCCCGGCTCCCGTCCCGTGTCCTGGCTCCCGTCCCGTCTCCCGGCTCCCGTCCCGTGTCCCGGCTCCCGTCCCGTGTCCCGGCTCCCGTCCCGTGTCCCGGCTCCTGTGTCCCGTGTCCCGTGTCCCGGCTCCCGTGTCCCGTGTCCCGGCTCCCGTCCCGTGTCCTGGCTCCCGTCCCGTGTCCCGGCTCCCGTCCCGTGTCCTGGCTCCCGTCCCGTGTCCCGGCTCCCGTCCCGTGTCCTGGCTCCCGTCCCGTGTCCCGGCTCCCGTCCCGTGTCCCGGCTCCCGTGTCCCGGCTCCCGTGTCCCGTGTCCCCGGCCACAGCCCGCGCTCCCGCGTCACGTCTCGACTGTCTGACGGATGGCGCACCAATCATCCGCCGCGTCCCAATCGCTCTAATTGCGACCGGCGCCGTGTAAAGCCAGCTTCTAATGCCTCTCAGCCTGCGGTCCGAGAGGCGGCCCGAGACGCCGGACCACGTCCCGACGTCTCTGGACCATGGTCCGGCGGCGGCCAGCACGGTCGGACGTCAGCGGGATGGCTCACGGTGGATCGCACACGTCACGCCGACCTCAGATCAGCGGCTGATCAGCAGCTGATCAGCGGCGGCGCTCCGGGGCGAGGTAAACACAGACGCTGACATGGACGTCGGTACTGATGATCGACACTGCGAACATGATACACCACACAGACTGGAGCAATGGAAAGGATAGGTATGACGAGATAAGGCTAATGTTCAGCTGTGGTGTGCACAGGGCGACATCGTTTTTATCTTTATAAAACATGATCAGGTACGTTCAGACTGACTCGAAGCATAACAACTTTGAAATCTTCCGGTTGCGGTAAAATGGCCAAATAATTGTAATTTGCACATTCCAGAAGTGTTGCGAGAACCCACACGAGCTTGCACCATTACCATGTTACTGGTAATCTCTCAGGATCCCTATCGATCAATACCATTTGACTGGTAATCCCTCAGGCTCCCTACCGATCATTACCATGTTACTGATAATCTCTCAGACTCCCTACCGATCATTACCATTTGACTGGTAATCTCTCAGGCTCCCTACCGATCATTACCATGTTACTGGTAATCTCTCAGGCTCCCTACCGACCATTACCATTTGACTGGTAATATCTCAGGCTCCCTACCGATCATTACCATGTTACTGGTAATCTCTCAGGGCTCCCTAC
>JAXIVJ010016684.1:0-28216 GCA_036785665.1 Chirona hameri | reverse complement strand
GAACCAGATGGAGAGATCATTGGAGACTTTAAGCCGGGATACTTCTAAGGAAACGTGAAAACCCACAAGGATGGCAACCCGTTACGAGCGATAATTTCGCAGATCCCCCTTCCAACGTGTAGATTGGCAAAAAAACAGAATGGAATCATGCAGCCTTACGTACCGAAAACATACTTGCTCAAGTCCACGTCTGGCTTCGTAGACATCATCAGGAGTAATGAACGACGTGGAATGTTAGCCTCATTGGACGTGACCAACCTATTCACCAATGTTCCGCTAGAGAGAACAATTGAGATACTGGCAAAGTATGCATACCATCATGAGAGCATTGAAGCGCCGGAGATACAGGAGACGACGACGAAAGCTATGCTGCGAATCTGCACCAAGGCGGCGCCGTTCAGGAGTCCTCAGGGAGATATGTATCTTCAAGTAGACGGTATACCGCTGGGGTCACCACCGCTGCACGGCACCACCGCTGTGTGCTGTTCGCGCAAGCTTATATGGCTGCAGTTGAAGAAGAAGTTCTGGTTGTGAACAAACCGCACGTGCACGTCCGGTATGTAGATTATATGACATGACCGGTATGACAGATGTGGATGTCGAAAATGCTGCTGCACTGCAAGAACTCCAACGACGCCTTGAAGAGAAGTCACACTGGAAACAGCGTCAACAACATCATTAATTTTCTAGACGTGGAGGTCGATGCTGCAGGCTCACATACGAAAACGCAGGTCTACCGGAAGCCAACAGATGTCGGGAAATGTCTGCATGGCCGAAGCGAGTGTCATGTGCGCTACACAGAATCCGTCATACGCGCATACGTGCATCGAGCAATCCAATACTGTTCGTCCTGGGAACTGGTTAATCAATAAATAAGGCGTGTTAAACAGATGTTGACGAATAATGTCTATCCCATTAGCATGGTAGATAACATTAGTAAGAAAATGATAACACAATACGTGAGGAAAAGGGAAGAGAATGATCAAGATACTTCGGGGACAACACACCAGCTTTATTACAGAAACCAGATGTCACCAGCCTACAAAGCAGACGAGAGTGCACTTAGAACGATCATTCACCGCAACTGTAAACCAACACAACCAAACGGTAGAACATACCTCAGAGTCTACTACACTTCACCCAAGACAGCCTCGCTCATCATGGCCAACAACTTAACAAGAGACAAGACACCACTGTCCCAAACCAGTGTTCGTCACGGGCCCACCAACCCCGAGCCCAGCCCAGCCCAGTCCCATGAACACCAAGCCCAGGCCCGGACCAGGCCCAGTCATATTTATAATATTGAGGCCCAGACCCAGTCCGGCCCGTTCAGATTAAGCATATCAATATTTTCACAAAATTTGCAATCACTATCCTAGCATATTTAATTGTATACTATAAATGTGAAACAATGAACCAACTATGCTAACCAAAAGAGCTAGGAAAGGCTGAGCTAGGAAACATCGCTTAAAGTACCATCAAAATCAACAAAAATACAGATTTCTCCCAGGATTTGACCAGGGGTGGGAAAAATGTTGAGTCTGCTACATTCTAAGAATGTACCAGCTGTATCTGCTACATCAATTTCCGTAGTACCTATGTGCATCCAACTTGCTTCCATTTGCAATGTCGTTTTGTTGCATACGACGCGGAACAACAGTGAGAAATAACTTGACTTTATTTCACAACGAATCACTTGCAACTGGCAGTGCTCTGTTTGTAAATATCATACCACAATCAGTGTCCCAAAATGTGTCGTTTTAGGTGGGAAATGACACCCAAATATGAATAATTTTTGCACTCTCATTCCCCATTTTAGGAGTGAATTTTCCACTCCTAAATTATGAATTGTGATATGATTCCGACATAAATATTGACTAAAAGTACATTATATCAACATAAACTACTGCTTTCAGATTCAAAACAGAAATAAATATTGTATCATTTAATTTTCCACTCTCGTGGACCATGGTCTTTTTGGTTCAAATTTTCCACTCTGACACCCAAGCAAAAATGGAATTTTGGTACACTGACCACAATAATGTCATGGCAGTGGCATGGTGGGAACTCGAAAGGCAGATAATATAACGGTAACACAGCCACCAGTTCTAAATTGGCAGAGTTTACCTAAGAAACTTGTGCGCACAATGACATAAAATACATGACACAAACAGGAAACCACTAACAAATACAGACATGTGCTGGAGCCCCGACATGTAACCGAAATCAGGTGTCAGATTATGTCATTATTCAGGCAATTGAAGAAAGCAAAGTGAGCACACAAACGCAGTCATACGCAGTGTCCCGACTCCCAAACCAAAGTTACTTTTGCTGGTGTGTCAAAAGTGGAAAAATTGAACCCCCAAAAGACAATGAGAGTGAACAGATATGTCAAAAATGGCACAATATTGATTTGTTTTGAATATGAAAGTAGTGTTGAAATCATGCATTTTTAGTTCAATATTTTTGTCAGAATCAATATCACAATTCATAAATGGTAAGTGGATTGGAAAATTCACTCCTAAAAATGTCAGCAATGTCAGTAGTCAGCATCACAAACATAGGACAACTGTCAGCCTGTTTTGCTGACATAACATAAGGCATAATTAAGGTTTTCTCATGGTGTTTTATTTTCAAGTAGGTGAAACTTCAGTAGCGCACTTCTCCAGTTGACAGTGTTCTTGAGGTCCCTAATAGAAGCTGAGTAATCAGCTGCCAATATTATTATGACAGGCTAAAAAGTGTACCAGTAATACCCAAGCTATGTCACCAAAATAACATAATCAAACCTGACCTAACCTTTACCACAATTATGGACGCAGGGACCCACGTTTAGAACGCTCCACTCACATTCGCTCGCTGCGGCCTTACAGGGGGCTGTCACCCCCAGACCATCCTGTAGACATATAAGTTGTATCTACAAGATGGTCTGGGGGGGGGGGGGAGTCCCAGACATTTTTGATGGGCGAGCAATGGAGCCCTTTGTCGCTTTTTGGTCAAGTCTGCCAGATATTAACCAGCGCACTGCAGGGGGGGTTGATTTCCGCCCCCCTCAGGTTTTTCAAAGATAGCGAAAACCCGGCGGCGCTGCGCGCCGCCGGGTTTTGATACACCTGTTAGGACATCAATTGCGCACACTTTGAGAACAAAAATATGCTCGGGTCATCTCAGGTCAGGTCACCAGACCAGGTCAAGTGACCCCACCACCAAAAATGTTTGCAGTTGTGCCAAAGCCAGAGTTTTTCACCGATCAGGTTGAAACTTACAGGATGTCATGAGGGCATCAGTACTTACAATTCGTATAACTCGGAATTTTGATATCGGTGACCTAAGGTCAGGTCAATTTCGTAACCTCCCCATAATAAGTCAATGGGGAAATATACAAATGCTTCCTATTTCAAGGATATGCATGGTACTAGCCCAATTACTTCTGGATCATGTTATTATAGGATATTATTGATGATCCAAGTGTAAGTTTTGTTCAGTGACCCCTATTGGGTCATTTGAGGTCATGCGAGGTCACCATCACTTTTTTTGTCAATAACTCTCGACATAATGCAGATAGAGAAGTAAAACAGACATCAATGTGTTTTTCTCGTCGAGACACGTCTTCCCATATGCAACATGCCCTACTTGGGTCACCACTTGACCTTGACCTTAGGTCAAATTGTTAAGTTACCTTAACAAGGTCACCATATATATAATTCAAAGCGCCTTGACAAGATAAACACAATGGCGTAAACAGTTTTCCGTTATCTTTATTAAGTAAAAAGTTAATAGCCAAAAACGATTTAGCAAAAAAACGGCATTTTTTTCTTTTGACCTCTGGAGCCTCAAATATTGACCTGAGATCAAATCTGAGGACACCATGGCATTTACAAATTTCACTGGCTGGCGTTTGTTTTTTTCCGTTTGTTTCTAACTATCATCGTTTCTGAGATATATGGGAATTTCTGGAGCGATGTCCTAAAACAGGAAAAACCGGAAAATTTGACCTTTGATGACCTCTGGTGACCTCAATTTTGACCTGACTGAAACAAACAATGAATACTTTCGATAGAACATGTATGAAGCTATCAAATGCCTTTTTCCGCTTCTCGCTACGTTGCGTATTTTTCGAGATCTCATGGGGGGGGGGGCGGAAATCCCCTGCAGTTCGTGTTCGGCGCAAAGCCCCTGCAGTGCGCGGGTTAACTATATTCCTATCTTGTGACTGATATCTGTAGCAAAATGACAATACAAATGACAAATTTCCAGCATCACATCAATATTGCAACAAAGGTAAGCAATGGAAAGGTCGCTACTCGCTACACAGACCAGCAAATCACCTGCTGGAGAAAGTTATCCATACATCCCAAAATCTTCACTTCTTGACCAGGATATTGAACACCACTGTACGAACAGTTTTCTTGACTGCACCTCATCTTGAGTCTAGAGTATCCTACACCCTTCAGTCGAGGCATCGTTTAACAGATCTAAAACGCGTTTTTTACCAACAAAACCTGAAAACAACCTATGAAACCAAAACGACCTAGCTCTCCACGACTCCAAATCGCAATATGAAATGCGGGATCGCACTAAAAGCTGGAGTTTTCGCAGCAGTTTGCAGCCAGGGACCGTTAGTGAGCCAGGGTGTTATTACGTCGTAAGCAAATGATACCAGTTAAATATTTAACGATAAATGTTCATTTATTTATTTATTCATAAATAAATAAATATTTAGCAGTACTATTTGCTTGCGACGTCATAAGAGCCTGGCTCACTAGCGTTTCCTGGCGGCCAACTGCTGCAACACTTCCAGCTTTTAATGCGAGCTGAAATGCGTCTTTCCCGACGCATCAGTCGAATAGGTAGTGCTGTATGAACAAACAAAAATAGGAGTTGCTCAGAATACAATTTGTTGTTGGATTCTTAGTTTCGGTATAACTAGGAAAACAAATATTATAGACCTAACTAAAAATAATTGTTAACAAATATCCAGGTCCATTAAAACAAGAATGGTAAGAAGAATTTTGTGAAAAAAGCTGTAGCAGATACGGTTATTTACACGACTCACAGTATGAAGAAATAGTAATGGCGACAAATGAATCTGCTACAAAAAGTGCGGAATTGTATCTTAACGAGACCACCTAGAGCTGCAGTTTTAAATATGACATGGAATGCTCTTTCCCGCCACCCCATCGTTCCTCAACAGTGCGTATTTTCATAAATGCCTTCATTGAAGAATACAAAATCGTTGCTGGACACAATTTATTTTAGTTTAAATGTTAAAACACATGTCCCAAGCTCAACACGTTTGGCTGATTTTGCTACAGCAGGAAGGGCTGTGGAAGCTGATTCTGCTACCTACTGGGGTATGAAGGTATGAGGGATTTCCCAGCCCTGGATTTGACCCACTTCCTCGTCCAAGTTGGGGGGGGGGGGGGCTGAAGCTAATTTGGGGGACTGAAGCCCCATCAACTGAATAGGATCCTACACCCCTGCTCCAGGTCGCCAAAGTTTACGAAGGCATTTTTTCCCCAAAAGTTGTTCGTGAATAACTTGTTATCGGTTAAACATAGAGCAATAATTTTAACACCATCGTGTTTGTCTCGTTCAGACACTTGGAAAAATCTTAATGGTGACATGGTTAGGGCAATTTCAAAATTTTACTTCAGGTCAAGGTCATTTGGTGACCGAGGTAGATCATGTTGCATATGGAGCAACGCGACGCGACGAGACAAACACAGTGGTGTCATTCGCACGTCTCTAATCTGTATTGTATCAAGAGTTATTGGCAAAAAAGGTGCTGGTGACCTCAGATGACCTCATCTGACCTTGCAGAGGTCACTGATCAACAACTGCACATGTGTCATAAAGAATAAGCTAAAATAACATGATTCTAAAATAATTGGTCTGATTCAATGCATATTCTGTGAATAGGAAGCATTTGTATATTTTCCCCTTGACTTATAATGGGGAGGTCGCAAAATTTACCTGATCTTAGGTCACCAATACAAAACAAATCCGTGATTAACGAATTGTAGGTACTTATGACTTTATGAAATTATACAAGTTTCAAATCTCTCGGACAAAGACTGTGGCTTTGGCACGACCACAAATCTTTTTTGAGGTAAGGTCATTTGACGTGACCTGGTGACCTGACCTAAGATGACCGGAGGTCAAAAATTTCACACAATGTGTGTAATTGATGCCCGAATAGCTGTACCAAATTAAGCGGCGTGCGCCGCCGTTTTCCCCTATTTTAGACTCGCATATTCAGTATACATTGCGAGAAGTGGCGCGGATTTCCGAAGTGGCGCATGCTGTTAACTGTTATGACATTGTGGTTTCGATAGAAGATGTAAAATACTCGGAATTTATATAAACATAGTTATTTATAAAAGTAGTAGGTACAAATGTAATGATTATCCTATAATTGTTTAAATAACTAGCATAATATTGTCAATGGCGAAGGGATAGCTCGCTGGTCCAGTAACGCTGCTTTTAACACATACTACCATATGAAGCTTTTTGACAAAGGGACAACATTTTCGACAACGCACCAAGTTTCAGGACAAAACATCAAATAAATTCGGCAGGAGAGTCCTTACACCCAAACAGAGTATGCCGTAGGTGATTTATCGACATGGCCTTCAAAACTGCTATCTCCGTTTAAAACCCCATTATACAAGTGACTGATTTCCTTCAATAGCCCCATATTTTCCCCCGATCTGTCCGCGTTCGAACGCAAAGGAGCAGAGGGGCAGAGGAGCATCGAAAGACGATCACCGCTGATGTGGTCATGCTGCTGGCGGAGGTTACGCCACTAGGATAACTGATTAATTTTTGTTTGCGTCGAAAACTGGCTTACGTATACACAGAAATTAGTTTGGGACGAACCATAATTTATCCCATGATTATCGGTTTCCTTTGCCCAGCAGCTTGATCTGTTAAAATTTTCAAAATAATTTTCATGCAATATTGTAAGGCATGTCTTAATAAGGTTCTCTGACTGGGTTATATCGATTGGGAAAACGGTTATCTGAAACATATTGCATGTTAAACACATGACGAACGTCACACTAGTATATAAGTTTGCATAGGAGCCACTTCAGCACATTGCCGCTCGGGGATAAGTATTGTTGTGTGCTCCTTTCTGGACCAACAGTATACTTCCCAGTATGACACCTCCCGGTATTCGCCTAGCTGTTCGAGAGATATCCGCGCGATATTCGACACCGCCGGGTGTCCTTTTCCTGCGCCGTTGCCGCGCCTGTCTCCCGCCCCCATCTGAGCTGGAGAGATCAGTTGGCGATCGGCGCCGGTCGCGTTGGGAGCGCGGCGGCGTACGGAGCGGCGCGGTCGGGTCTTCTGCGCCAGTGTGCTGCAGTGTGGTGGCCCGTGCCGCGGTCGGCGCCGCCAGACAACACAGGCGCAGGTGAGGTCAGCGGATGGTTGGGTTGCGGTCGGGGTGGGGTGGGTAGGTATGCGGTCGGGATGTGGTTGGGATGCGGTCGGGATGTGGTTGGGATATGGTTGTGGAGCGGTTGGCATGCGGTTGGGATGAGATTTGGATGCGACCAGGATACGGTCACTGGTCAGGGTGCGGTCGGGTTAACTCCAATGAACGTAATTTGTCTTCTCCAATATATTAACCGTAGAGAATGATCCAACATCCCTGAATTGCATCAGAAAAGTCGACATGAAAGCATGTTGTTAAATTAATGGAGACAATGCAAAACTGCTGTAGACAACTTATCACCAGTTCGGTCATCAGATACCAGCACTGAGATCCACTCATCCCTTCACGGAGATCCACTCATCCCTTCACGGAGATCCACTCATCCCTTCACGGAGATCCACTCATCCCTTCACGGAGATCCACTCATCCCTTCACGAGATCCACTCATCCCTTCACGAAGATCCACTCATCCCTTCACGGAGATCCACTCATCCCTTCACGGAGATCCACTCATCCCTTCACGGATATCCACTCATCCCTTCACGGAGATCCACTCATCCCTTCACGGATATCCACTCATCCCTTCACGGAGATCCACTCATCCCTTCACGAGATCCACTCATCCCTTCACGAAGATCCACTCATCCCTTCACGGAGATCCACTCATCCCTTCACGGAGATCCACTCATCCCTTCACGGATATCCACTCATCCCTTCACGGAGATCCACTCATCCCTTCACGGATATCCACTCATCCCTTCACGGAGATCCACTCATCCCTTCACAGAGATCCACTCATCTCTTCACGGAGATCCACTCATCCCTTCACGGAGATTCACTCATCCCTTCACGGAGATCCACTCATCCCTTCACGGAGATCCACTCATCCCTTCACAGAGATCCACTCATCCCTTCACAGAGATCCACTCATCCCTTCACGCCCCTGGTCGTGCAGTGAACACAGAACCAGCAGACATTCATCAAATGCAGCTTCATAAGGAAATAATGCATGTCCGCATGCTTGGGATTATAGCCATTATCCAGTCTACTTCAGCGAACACAGCCATCCCAGCCGCCATACAGAGTGGCAGCCGACCCTGATCGTTTGCAAGACCCAAGGATTGACAATGCGACAGAGCTAAGTTGAATCTCTAATTCTAATTGCCGAGCGGGCGCAAAGCGCCCGTGAGGTTTTGCGTCAACTTACTAGACAAATTGACATTTGACCCGGCCCAACCCGGCCATACAAACACTTTTCGGAAGCTAATAACTTTGCAACCACCGCTCCGATTGAGATCGGGTTTTCACCATTGCAAAAGACCATCAAATCAATTGTGATTTTGTTATGGTGCGTTCTGATAGGGGTGGTACCACAACGCGTGACACCCATGGGCGTCGCCACGGATTTTTCACTGGGGGGGGGGGACGCACATTGGCGGATTCAGAACGGTGGTTTGGGGGGCATGGGGGGTTTGGGGGGGGGGGGGGGCAAATTCCAAAAAGTGTCACACAATGCTGAAAACTCATCGGATTTCGCTTGCATAGCTGCATAGTTTGCATAGCTAACACTGATAGCTGATTTAAAACAAACTTTGCTTAGTAAAAGTTGCTTAGATTTTCTTTTATATTAGGAAATGTGTCAATTTTGCTCCGATTTTAGGCGTTTTTTGGGAGCCATGGCTGCTTTGCCCCCCCCCCCTGGATCCGCTAGTGGGGACGCATGTCGCATGGATGTCAATGACCGCATCAATTGTACATTTTTATCTTGGTAACTATTATCGGCATAATCTAATCCGATTATCTGATTTCATGGCAGGATATAAATCAAACGCAACAAGAAGAACGATAATGATAATATAGGAATGAATTCAGCATAAAAGATCATCGAATCTGTATCCTCAATTACCTTTTTATGTTCAAAAGATCAATTATGAACACCATCGGATTTATATTTTCAGAAACAATGTACTAAAAATACGATACCGAACCACTAGCTTCCTTAAGTTAGTTTTTGTCTTCGTCAACTGTTAAAGCACACGCCACGCATTCAAAATGTTCGACAGGACAACAAATATTTGCACGTCTAAACTAGGTCGCTACACGAGATGTCTTGAAGCGAGATGCGTCGCTTGCAGAAGATGAATAAGCAATGGCAAAATGAAAACATCCAACCCTGATTTCCTCGGACGGTTTCACGGGTTCCGCCCGTATCACTATTTACATGGAGCCGAACACACGCTCTCGGCGGGGATTGAGGCTGATGAACGCCGCGACCACCCGGTCGGAGCTCACGGCAGCCACCCGGTCACGGTGAACGTGACAGACCGCCACCGAGTTCAGGTGCGCCTGTCCCATCGTAGACCGTAGCCACGTCTTCAGTCGCCGAAGCGCACTGAAGCTACGCTCAGCCGTCGCAGACGACGCTGGAAGGGTGAGTAGTTGTCGGATCAGCTTTACCGCGTCGGGGAACATGGCACGAACGCTTTGTCCGAGAGCAGTCACCACGGCTACTGCCGCGTCAAGATTCTCCGGCTGGCTCTGTTTGTAAAGAACCTGCAGCTGCGGCACCAAGTCAGCCACCGACACCTCTGCCCTCCACGGACTGTCCTTCAGCAGCTCGTCGAGCTCTGTGATGTTGCAGCGAGACAGCAGAGCCTTCTCAACCTTGGCATGTTCTGTGATGCCCTCCTGATCGAATCGTTCGGCCAGTTGCATGCAGGCTGCGTCGATCGCCAGCAGCAGCTCCCCACCCAGGTACTGGGCCAGGTCCCTGGCGTGGTGCTGCTCTCCAGCTCCGGCGAAACGAGCTGGGACGCGCTTCTCACGGGGCAGCGCGACAGGCGTGTCGCAGCTGGACGCCTCCACCTTTCGCAGAAACTCCTGGATGGAGTTGTCGGCCCCGTCACGCTCCGCTTGCAGCAGCTCCTTGGTGAGCTAAACACTGCTCAGGAGCTGGGACACGGTGCAGCGTGAGCCCTGGAGGACCTTGTTGAGGCGATCCAGCGGCGACAGCACCACGCGCGCCAGGTGAAGCGCCAGCAGCGTGGACTGCTTGCGCAGCTGTGCGTGCAGGCCGGCTGCTCTTGCCGCGATGTGAGTGCGGCCGGCGCCCAGCTCTTCCGCTGTACTCAGCACCTCGTCGTACCGGGCGAGAGCCGCGTCCATCGCTTGCAGCCGGACTGTCCACCGGGTGGGACACAGAGGCCGTAAAACTATCCAGCTTTCTCTGCCGCTTCATCTTTTCACACTATTGCTCAAGCAAACCAACGTTCGCACATTTCCGCATGAATGAACGCAACGCTAGGAAGTGTCTTTGCCGTTGCTACCTCCTGAAAGATTCCATTCAGTCCCATTACGTCATGGATTCGGCCAATGGAAATTCAAGCTTTGCAGTCCTCTGCACAACTGCAATGTTTGTTTGTTTTATTTGGTTATTTTGGTTTGTTTCGTATATTTTATCGGACGACAGGCGTTCGGCCGCTGTGAGGGGCCTGGATCATGAATGGCCGCCTGTCAACGTCCCCCCCCCCCATATTTCGCTATCGCCCAGCGCTAGTACCCTTCTATGATATATTTCCAAAAACTTAGCATGGAGTGTAGAGAGTTCTTCAACCATTGAAATTATACCAAGCATGAAGCATGCGGCTATAGCACTCGTGTATATAAATTCCAGCGGCTCAAAGGGACTAAAGTCTAAAACTGATTGCTGTTTTGTACACAGCATATTGATGGATGTAAGGGTTGTACTCATGACGTCACGCAATTCGCTGCCTTGGCTGAATTGTATCTAGGGCCTCAGAATGAATGGTGAATGAATGGATGAACTTGACATTCAATCATAGCAGAAGTCAATCTTGTGTACCAACTTTTGGCTGCCATATCATAATTGTATTTTCTACAAAGTAATTAAGTATCTACATCTTTAAGTACAAAGAAAGGACTCAACGATATAGGGTTAAAAATGATATGTATTTTGCGCTAAGAATAAATGTACTTTTTTATTTATTTTTATTTTGTCTTCAGTTTCATATCCTTTGGAACGAATTCAGCAAAAAAGCAAGTCTGCTTTCTTGGGGGGGACGTCCCCCCCTGATTTTTTAACTGGGGGGACGCGTCCCCCCCGTCCCCCCCCCGCCGCCGACGCCCATGGTGACACCCGCAGACGTCAAAATGAACAAAAATCATTCTTGATCAAAAATGGATTGATTTATCTAAGCATTCGTTTTTGTATACGCTGAAGCATGCAGCGCTCAGGACGTACTCCCTTTTGAAGGATTCGAGAAAGGAGATCATGTACAATTTAATCAAACTTAATTTTTATGTTGGCATGCATGGAGGCCTGCCAATTTTGATGGGGGACTAAAAGGACTAAAAGGATTATGTGTTACTACCACGTGTGCTCCCGTACCGTTTCATATTTCAAACCTGTTTTAGCTTTATCAGTGCGCGCCCGCTCGGTCATCGCCCAAAAAGGCGTTTTACTGGTTATAATTATAATTATCTCTAATTGACTGGGTTCGAACCATGTTTGTTTTCTCTTTAGAATTGGACCCGGTATCACCTTTGGTTACTTTTCTAATCATTGAAGATTTGGATGACCTTTATACAATTTGCATTTGCTATGTCCTTGAGTATCTTTGTTCCTTTTTTACATAACAAGTAAATATACCAGGCTCACAGGCACACAGGCGCACGCATGAGTGGAGAATCGTTTCCAAAGTTGGTGTGGCCAAAGGGTATTATAGTGCTATTTTTGCTATTTTTTCATAGCCTGACAAGATGCTCCAATACATTTACATTACATAAAAATGAAATGTTGGTGTGGCTCTGCTACACCAACTTTAAAGTTGGTGTGGGATTGGCCACACCTGCCATACTACATTCTCCACCCATGACACACGCACACGCACACGCACACGCACGACAAAGGCTATTCAAATAACTTCATTGTTGAGCGCGTCATAAAGACGTTGATGGAAATGAACATATTGAGAATCCTTATTTTAATTACCTATTGTGCCTTCAGTAAATGTATGACTGCGCAAACAATGTACCGTGTTAATTATTGATAGAAATTTGTATCAAAAATAGTTTGTGAAGCACTTATGAGACTCAAACTTGTGAGACTCAAACTATACGATCCAGAAAGCTTGTGCTCAAATTCCCATGTTTTGCGGGTTTAGAAGGTGGAGAAGTGTGGAATGGATGATTAATTTAGATAGCCTATGTGTGATCTAATTCAGATCTAATTCAGATCTAATTCAGATCTAATTCAGCTCTAATGCAGATCTAATTCAGATCCATCCAGCCAATATTCGAATCTTTGTCAAATATGATTTACTTAAATTTAATTAACGTTCACATGTATAATACGATGGCGTCAAATGTATGTGTTGAGGTATTATACTAAGTGGGTTGCTCTGTTTGCGTTATTATCTGGTTTCATGTACTACGTTTTCTCTCAGCTTCTTTTCTGGACTTTGATTGCTTTTATTGGATAAGCTTCACCAGTTAACTTGTAATACCTTTGTTGAGATGCGATATAGACGTGTGTAATTGCAGTAATAACATTCATTTATATTGCAACAGAAAGAGAAAAAAAGATTCATTCGAATCTGGGTGATTTAATCTGGGTGATTTAATCTAGGCGATTTAATCTGGGGGATTTGTGCAGGAACCCACGTCATCATCGCACGTGTGCCGCAAAACAAGTCGACCAGCAAATTATACTCGCAAGAGATGAGATTGAAGCTTATGGAAAAGTAATCAATGTTGAGCGTGTTGTTTTTGTATAGGGGCATACAACGTTAAGCCACGCCGTTCCAGGTGATTTGAATGCAACACAAATAGAACACTCATAAACACTTGTAGATCCGAATTCGGGTGAACGCTGTGCAAAACAAACACATTTGTTCGTCAACTCTAGGCTGCAATGGATATCATGTAATTCATCAAATTAAAACGTTTAGTTATTTTAGTTGGGGCAAATAATTCGTTTGACGTTGGTGCAAACACAAAATCCATTTAAATATCATGACCAGAAGTGATGTTGATTGTTCACTTTTATGAGGTAAACATCAATTACACATTGGTACATTCCAAAGTGACAGATTTTAACGTGGGGGCCAAACGAGTCTTTATACCGCCTCTATTCAAATCTGACGCTTTTCACGTGAATGGAGATGTTTAAATACAACAAAATTGCAGCTAAAAATCTACTGTTTCAACTAAAACATAAATTGTAATATTAGCTAACGTTTGTCATGCCTTAAAGTATAAGATACAATCAGTGCAACTTTACTCTGACATGTTTTACATGTATTTGGATTCTTGCGTAGATAATTGATTATGCCATGACACCTGCTACTGTTTATGTTAAAGCTCCACAATAATATCAGAGCCATGGTTTAAAACCAGGCATTGACTAGGGTCTCAGCCGAACGCCATTGACTGGGGAGGGGGGGGGGGGGGGCGTTAAACGCCCCCTGGTTATCTTCCGAACCAATGATCGCAGCGAGACGCGCAAGGCGGCATTCGAAGGCTCTCAATGAGAATAATCTAAATCGTGCTCAAAAATGTCAAAGTAAGGTCAAATGTCAGGTCACGCTCAGGTCAAACGTCAAAATCGACGTATTTTAGTTTATGGGTCATACTTTCCATCCAAAGCCTTCGATTACGACCATGATCACCCAAAGTGCTGCCAAAGGTATTATATACATCCCGCATGAGCTAAGGTGAGTTTGTTGGCCAAGGTCAAGGTCAATATCAGGTCACAAAAGGTCACCATGCTCAAAATATCTACGAAAGTCATGCAGCACATGTTTTATGAGTTATTTTCCACGTAAAATTATATAGTGATAGTCATTTTACCACCTGACTTCATTTACGTGAAGTTAATGTCAAGTTCAGATCAAGTTCAGGTCAATGAAGGTCAAACGTTTAAATTGATCAATCCAAATAAAAGTCATGTTTCTAGACCAGTTGTATTTCCGAAATACAGTGGTGCCATTTATGTGTCTGTATCTGATCAATAAAAGGCAAAAACCCAATTTGTAAATATGACGTCATGAGTTACCCATATTTTAGATGCATAAGTCAGTCAAAAATGGTGATATCATTCTGAAATTTGATATGGTAGTTTCCCATATGTGGTTCTCTGACATATATTCCAGCTTTTTGAAGATCTTTGAACAATTTGATTTTGTGAGCCCTCTCCCCCTCCCCGCCCTCCCCACATTTTTGTTGTCGTAATTTTGGGGGATCAAAAACCAAGATTTTTAAACATCCGAGATAGTCATGTTGTAGCCCTTATCATTTTCCATCTTTTGACGTTTTTAATTATTAAAATATGGCATTTGTACGGTCTGTTACATTTTAGCTGATTTTGGTGTAAAACTCGTGTGTAGTGACGTCACTAAATTCGCTATAAGTCGAAATGTTTTCGACGAAATTGCTTCATTTTTTTTCACAGACGGCGTAAACGTAATTTTGAAGAAGGTACCCGATGTTTTACGCTGATAGCGTTTTTTTTAGCTATTACGAAAATTCATCAGGGGGCGTTAAACGCCCCCCCCCCCCAGTCAATGGCGGGTTAACACAGCAGCGGTGTCAAACGGCAGATGGGCAGTTTTCGCTGCAATTTACGATGTGCATGCTAATATTCCAATGATATCCTTAATGTAATGCTCCCATTGACATTCCTGCCTTTCAATAGATTTTCAGAGCGCGAAGTTTCGTTTTGTTATATGAAATACTTGTGATATCACCATTTGACCCCAGACCCGTCTTTCCCCGGTGCAATGCCAGTATGCACGCATGTATGCAAAACAGGATACTACAGAATTACAGATATAAGAGATGTGAGCAATCCCAACGGAGGCACATATTGTGGTCTGGAGCGCAGGCCACCAATCGGTAGCAGACGGCGATCCGATCTGCTGGTTCAGAGAAGCAGCTCCGGCCGCCACCTTCTAGAACTAGTCACCGAGCGAGAACTAATGCATTGAGGCGGCCGGTCTCACGCTGCCGGAAAAGTTTGGCAGCCGTTTAAAACATTGTGGTTTCCAGCATAGTGAGCACAAGGTAAAATGATGTCGTTTTCTAATATATTACCAGTAAAACGCCTTTTTGGGCGACGACCGAGCGGGCGCGCTCTCGTAAAGCTAAAACAGGTTTGCAATATGAAACGGTACGGGAGCACACTGGTAGTAACATATAGTCCTTTTGGTCCTTTTAGTCCCCTATACAAATTGCCAGGCCTCCATGCATGCCAGCATAAAAATTAAGTTTTTATTAAATTGCTCATGATCTCCTTTCTCGAATCCGCCAAAAGGGAGTAGGTCCTGGGCCTCGTTTCATAAAGCTTTTGGCGTAACTTACGAAATGCGTGAGTTACGCCATCAAAAGCTACGCACCGTAAATAAGTCCGTTTCACCAAGGTGCCGACGGAGTTGTTTACTCCGGCGCAGTTTGCGTTGCTGGCGTGAACAATCAAGGGTGTTTTAAAAATTTAAGTGTATTGAAAGCATTATAATAAACATTTGTTTTTAATGCAATTATTGAAATTGGAATCATAAAAATAATTAAAAAAATATTTGTAAAATAAATAATGTTAAAATATCGTTTCTGAGTAAATAAATAACAAATATTTTCTGGACCCAGGCGAAAGCCAGTAGAGCTGCCATTATCGAGCCCGCGTATCCGGTGTGAGAATTTAAAGCCCGCACGTATGTGGGTTTAGTGAAAAGCTCGCGTGATTCTCGTTTTTTGTTCTTATTTAATACATACATTACTAGTAAATCAAATTAATAAGACGCTTTCTATTGCATGTGAACAGTCATGGCGATAATGCCGATAGAACCACCAACAGAAATCCTCATCTCAAAAATGAATCGGACATATTGCCACTTGCCAGCACGCAACGCAAAACGATGCGAGACATATTTACTTTATATATACATGTAATCCAGGCCCGGATCCAGGCAGAGGGCGCTAACCCCCCCCCCCCCCCCCCTGAGACCGGGTCCCGCCCATGTCGTGCCATACAAACGCGCACGTAGGCCATACAACACGTGGCGCACGTGCCATACAAACGCACCTGATACTCGGTACGCCACTGCATGATGCAATGTATGAAATATGAATCCAATCCATTACGGACTCATATGGGCTATGGCATGAATCATGCGTATTTACTGATCTAATTGTGGTTAGTGTGAAACAGTCCAGTGTATAGATGGCAGCACATATAACAGATGAGAAGCTAAGATGATGACAAGTCATGATGACACGTCATGATGACAAGTCATGATGACACGTCATGATGACAAGTCATGATGACAAGTCATGACACGTCATGACACGTCATGACACGTCATGACATTTCATGATGACAGATGGCTTATCTAATAGGAAGTTCACTGAAAACAAATTGATGTGTTCAGCCACGCCACCAAAACACACAAACTCAGATACCGACGCCTTTATTGATCAGCAGTCAGTATAGATGTCAGAAAAAGTGCCTTGAAAATTCCACAATTTGCCTTAATTCGGTGAAAACTCAATGATGATCTCATTCAACACACAGGTCCATGGCGGTACTTGTCTTCAAGGCCTCGCTCATAGCTTCAACTGTATCTTACATTGGCCTTCCATCACAATGTTGCTCCCAATATCCAGATTTGTTCAGCTTTCATCCACTCTTAACTGCAGCTTGGCATGAACAGACATTTTCCCACCAATTTCACTCACCAGCTGCAGACAACTGATAATGTTTGTTCCAGAATGAGTCACTGTTCACTGGTCACATTGGTCACATTAGCGTTTGCAAGAGGCAATTGAATATGCTATAATAAATGGCAAGCATTCAGCATACCTATACAATAGGCTTAATAAGTTTTGTGTGATGTGATTTTTGACATGATATCAACATTTTTGACATGACATAGATGATTCTGGCTAAATATATTATTCTGGCTAAATCTATGAATAACTAATGATTGGAATAAAATGTTGAGGCACTAGCTGACTGAAATGAGATGTCTGAATTTTCAACTTTGACAACCACAGTTTACAAAAGTAATGGATAGGTTATGTTGGTCATCATGCACCTATAGATGCATGGTGACCAACATTTGGGAAGGTGTGTCTCAATGGGGAAGATTGCAGCGTCAACACATCTATGTCTCGCCACAGTATCTGCTGTAATGCCCAATGTGTGACGGTCATTAGTATTGCATTAGTAGTCATATTAATATTAGCATTGGTAATGCCAGCCAGATAAATAAAACTAACCCCAGGCTTGGCTTGCATTAGCATTTCCTGAGTATTGACATTGGTAAGGGTTAGTTACACCTTAGTTTGCATGAGTTTTACCTTAGGACAGGCTTAGCATTACATGATTATTACTTTAGTAAGGGTTAGTTTTGCTAGTAAGGGCCTGAGTGTTACTGTCGTGAGTTATGACAACTCACGTAAATACTCAGGCAAAACTCATCCTTGTGAGTTTTGCCTTGGTATTGCATGATGAATACTAAATAAATGTGAGTTTTACTGTAGTGAGTTTTGACAACTCAGGCAAGGCATGAAATGTAAGCATTGTTTTCCAGTGTACATGTTACCCTGGCCAATTCACAGCTTACCTCAAAATCATGAACTCATGAAAATAAAACAACTTGAACTGGTGAACTTGTATGTTTGTGGCTTAATTACCTGTGAGCCATGCTTGTGTCTCCCTGTATCATGGTCATTAAATGTTACATGTTATGTTCAAATTATTAGTGTGGCTAATGTACAAAAGAACCACAATACAAATAACCATGAAAAATCACCATAAGTATGATACCCAACTGCCAGTCGGCATTACGCTATCACCTTGCTCACTACTACTGGTCAGAGAAGTCTTGTAAATCATGTTAAATCATTGAAAACAATGCTTGCCATCTATTACAACATTGCACAAATGATATGAGACTACAGTGAATTATAAATCAATTCTTACAAACACATGTATGTCATGAGGTGGTCCACATGGTATTTGAGACACTCAAATTCTTCAGAGATTCAACTAATACTTCAGTTTCGTGCTTCACATAAATATCTTGCTATGCTCTTGAAGTAAGTTTCAATGTAAAATCATCACACCAGCCTCTAATATCGCCGCCAGGCTCACAAAATATGCCAGCAAGGCAATCAAAACAACTTTCAAGGGCATCGGAGCACTAAAACAACGCAACAAATCCTTGCGTTGCTTTTTATCGAAAATCAAGGCCCTGAAATATTATTTGACATAAGCTACGCCCTTTTATGAAACGCAAATGCCGTAACTTACGAACAATTCGGTGCTTTGACGTAAGTGAAGCGGCGTAGTTTCAATGGCGTAGCTTACGCCGGTTTTTTCTTTATGAAACGGAATTGGCGTAGGCTACGCCAAAATCGGCGTCAACTACGTAGGTTCGTAGGTTACGCCGCTTTATGAAACGAGGCCCTGAGCGTTGCATGCTTCAGCGTATGCATTAATGCTTAGATTAATAATGCCATTTTTGATCAAGAATGATTTGTGTTCATTTCGAAGTTTGCGTGTGCCACGCGCTGTCGTACCACCCCTATCAGCACGCACCATACCAAAATAGAAATTGATTTGATGGTCCTATCCAATGGAAAAAAATCCTATCTCAAACGGAGCAGTGGTTGCAAAGTCATTAGCTTCCGAAAAGCGTCTGTATGGCCGGGTCGGGCCGGTTCGGGCCTGGTCAACTGTACATTTGTCAAGTAAGTTGACGAGAACCCTCAGGGGCGCTTCACGCCCGCTTGGTAATTATTTGTTATAGGTTTGTATCAACTCAAGGTCGAAGCCGCTAGGTCGTCATAGATGGTTAAAGTTTCAAATTGTATAAACTCAACAAACTACATACACTGGGTGCATGTGGAAGCGTTCAAAGTTGTAGCATTCAATGCTTGTACCATCCAAAATAGCACCATCCAACGCTTGCGATATCCAAATTTCACCCGGGTAGGGGACATCGTCATCATCCAAGCTAGCAGAATCCAAAATCGTGGTATCCAGCAACATCCAATGTAGTGGTAGCCAATCTTGCGACCTCCAAAAATAGAACACCGAGGATATCTACCTTCCGGGAACTATTGGTTCAAATATCGTCCGGTAGATGTCTCACCATAGCCGGTGGTGCGACGAAACGCTAGTTGAGTTACGTCACTTCGACACAGGGGTGTACAGTGGAACCCGTAAGTGTCAGTGCCACCGCCGCGGTGGCGGCACTGACGGGCCGGAGGCGACGACGCGCGGCGGCGGCGCGCCGCCGCCCGCCCGGCTGCACCGGGATGTGCGCGCTGGCGGTTGCCTTGCCTGCTGGCGGGATAAATGTTCGCTTCTGCTGGGCCATGGGAACCGTATGAGCCCATTTATTTCCTTCGTGTTTTAGCTGGGTATGCATTGATCTGGGTATGATGATTTTAGTGAGTAGGTTTTCGGTACATATGGAGCTATCAGGGTGTTTAGCTGTTTTGCCATTTAAAGAGAATAGGTCACCATGAAAGCTGTCTTGAAATTTTGCTATACGGGGTACTTCGAGCTAAAAGAAACGAATATGGCATTTGTTTGGACGATAGATGGATATCCATCGAAAAATGGGCATGTTTCTCTTTTCTCCTTCATGGCCATAACAAACTTCATGATAATTATGACGTATGGCATATTGTATACCTTGGATATGGAAACTATTGTACACTATAACGACGGACTTTAGGCATATATACGCAGGCTGATTGTAACCTAAACAACCGCTGTGGGGACCAGAAACAAGTTTCGGGTAAATTAAACTTCTTCTAAATTGGGCCCACTAGTCCTGTCGAGATTACTTAGAATAAGATAATCACCTTTTTCCACAAAAATGCAGTTAGCACCTGAAATCGATAGACGAGGCCAAAATATGCAGTAAATTCATCACATTTTGCATATAAACATTCCTACCGAAAGATATTGGCAGTTTCCAACCGATAAGCGAGCCACGCTTATATCGGTTGGTACTCAGCAAGTACTCGGTAACCAATGCAATAAATTAGCCTCCCTACACATTGTTATTTATCATAAAGGTATGCAATATGTTTCCTGCACTCTATCTTTTGCGAATATGTGCCAACAATTTTATGCACAATCAACAATCATTTGAAAAAAGTGCATTGACATCGGCATTTTAGCTTGGCAGTTGGCACCGGCCGGCCGGTGCCAAGCTAAACTACAGCGACCTATTTAGTGTCGGCGATTTGTTTACAAGTGCCCATTCAACCACGTTGAACAGATTGATGAAAAAGCGCCAGATGTTGCGCTTTCCAATAGTGGAGGGAAAATACCGATCATAAATTTCCCCAAATTTCCAACTTTGAATTAGGTAATAATTTTATTTAATTCTTAAATTTAGATACAAACATTTTAATAGCCATTTTAGGTAGCCAAATAAATTGTTGCTAACAAAATACAAAGGTGATTATCTCCCTTTAACGTAGGGAGCTAATTTTTTAACACAACCCATTTTCGATCTGCTCTACAAATCTGCTATCTCAGTTAAAAACCCCATGTTAAAGGTGAACTTTAATAAGCTGGAGTAGGGATCTTTGGACCTCGCTTAGATACGGTAAGTATATGTACGTGCCTAACAAACAGGTAAAACGTCCTTATATGGGATCGGGAACCGAGCGGGCGATTCTTCAACGTTCTTTTCCAATGTGAAGGAGCACTTTGTTTTGTTTTGACCTCAGTTGACCTAATATGACCTTGTATGGGTTACTGAGCAATAGTTGTATATATATATATATATATATATATATATATATATATATATATATATATATATATATATATATATATATATATATATATATATCTATCTACCTATCTATCTATCATATATCAATCTATCTATATATCTATCTAGATATAGATATAGATATAGATATAGATATAGATATAGATATAGATATAGATATAGATATAGATATATATATATATATATATATATATATATATATATATATATATATATATATATATATATATATATATATATATATATATATATATATATATATATATATATATATATATATATATATATATATATATATATATATATATATATATATATATATATATATATATATATATATATATATATATATATATATATATATATATATATATATATATATATATATATATATATATATATATATATATATATATATATATATATATATATATATATATATATATATATATATATATATATAGATATAGATATAGATATAGATATAGATATAGATATAGATATAGATATAGATATATAGATATAGATATAGATATAGATATAGATATAGATATATAGATATATAGATCTAGATCTAGATCTAGATCTAGATCTAGATCTAGATCTAGATCTAGATCTAGATCTAGATCTAGATCTAGATCTATATCTATATCTATATCTATATCTATATCTATATCTACATCTATATATATATATATATATCTATATATATATATATATATATATATATATATATATATATATATATATATATATCTATATCTATATCTATATCTATATATCTATATCTATATCTATATCTATATCTATTTCTATATCTATATCTATATCTATATCTATATCTGTATCTATATCTGTATCTATATCTGTATCTATATCTGTATCCTTATCTGTATCCTTATCTGTATCCGTATCTGTATCCGTATCTGTATCCGTATCTGTATCCGTATCTGTATCTGTATCTGTATCTTTATCTGTATCTGTATCTGTATCTGTATCTGTATCTGTATCTGTATCTGATCTGTATCTGTATCTGTATCTGTATCTGTATTTGTATCTGTATCTGTATCTGTATCTGTATCTGTATCTGTATCTGTATCTGTATCTGTATCTGTATCTGCATCTGCATCTGCATCTGCATCTGCATCTGCATCTGCATCTGCATCTGCATCTGCATCTGCATCTGCATCTGCATCTGCATCTGCATCTGCATCTGCATCTGCATCTGCATCTGTATCTGTATATGTATCTGTATCTGTATCTGTATCTGTATCTGTATCTCTATCTCTATCTCTATCTCTATCTCTATCTGTATCTATATATATAATATATATATATATATATACATATATATATATATATATATATATATATATATATATATATATATATATATATATATATATATATATATATATATATACATATATATACATACCGTAATATTGCGGCAACATTTACGTTTTTTTCATCATAAGTTACCTATAAGCTAGAAGCGAAATATTTTGGATGGATATTGGTCAGTAAAGACGGCGCTATCCGGTTGCATACATTGTTTGTTGAAACTTGAAATCCTTCCTAGTTTTATCCTTTACGGTGTTGGGAAGAATAGAATTGCAACAATATTGAATTTCAATTTCAACGCCTGACAACCTGCCTAAATATTACTCAAACAGATTTGTGTTACAACTATAATTTGAAGAGACCCTTGCCTGCAAAGTGGTGAAGTCTCAGCGTTCTATGTCGAACAGTTTCCGAGCACCGATGTGAATACTGAAACATGCTCTAAAATGATGCAATTTCTTATGTGAGTGGTCTTAACTTTGCCCGTGTCAAGCACTTCGCTCTGAACGACAAGTTATACGCCAGACCAATCTATTCTCTATCGGATCGCATGTCACTGCGACCCACGGTTTCCGAGTTATCTGTCCGGGATCGACGCTGCGTTTTCCCGTTGTCCGCGATTTCTGAATTTTACGTTTCCCATGTTAAACCAATGGCAGTGGTCATAGGTGGAACTTTATATACTTTCGGGGTTGTAGCTACAACTGCATCCTCAAAAATTACAACCCCAATTATGAACATTACAATCCCAACATTGCCAGTAAATGCGTAAGTAAATAAATACTGCGAACAGTACGCAAAATCACCAACGGATTTTTCAATAACAATAATAACCAGTATGGCGCCGTAGTTGGCGATGAACGAGCGAGCGCGAAGGAAATGTATGGTGAGGTTGGTATGCGCAGTGCGCACGCTTAAGGGTGCTGCTTTCCTAGTACTGTTGCCTGACACCGCACCAAATTTCAACTCGATCAGGCAAGTAGTTTCTGAGATACAAAAATGGGTGCGCACTTGCGCACGTGCAGAGGCACCCATCCCTGACTTGTGGGAAACTGGCGGCTGATAGGTCCCTAACCACACTCCAAATTTGAACACAATCAGCTCAGCCGTTCCTGAGATATAGCATAGAGATGTGCACGTGCGCACGTGCAGAGGCATCCCACCCCTGACTTGTGAGAAGGCGGCGGCTGACGGGTCCCTAACCAGTAGCCACACACCAAATTTGCATACAATCGGCCCAGCCGTTGCGGAGTTCTTGCGAGAAAGCACTTTTAACACCCCTCACGCGGCACGCGCCACGCCCACGCGCAGTGATAGTTACCCACGTGAGTCGGCACTGGTCCCAAACAGGGATATAGGGTGGATGAGGCTACTCAGCAAAGAAGCCTGCTTGTCAATCGGACGAGCGGTTACAGAGATATGAGATTCTGAAAAGCGTCGCCACGGGCCGGACCCGGTCGCTCATATTTCTATTTTTGTCCTACTTCACGGAAGGACGAGCGAGCTCGAAGCGCTCGCACGTAATCGTCGATGTATTGATGGCTTTCATATGACTCATATGACGTCCTGGTGTTATCCCGCCTTTACGGGAGGCTGATTCCCGGTTTGATTGATAATCAGTAATTTGATCCATGTCAAAGGCAGGAGGTATGTACTAACGTGCATTACTATGTTCTTTGAAACGTGAGATGCATGGTAGAACTGTAGAGGTATATGGTTTTATTAACCCTCGCCCTACGGGAGCTTTTTTCACCTTCGCCCTACGGGGGGGGGGGGGGGCCTGACAGGCCCCTGTTAACTTCCAAACCAAGCAACTTAGAGCAATGCGGTAAGAACCAGCATGTTGCCTGTCATGGTAGGAATCTAACAGTATGCGATTTTTAGGTTTCAAGTCAACGGGTGACCTTCCAGGTCAAGTGAATGACCTCGGATTTACCACGTCCAGAACAGCGATTTTGCTCATCAGAAAACCTCAAAATTAGAAATTAATAAATTTAAATAAAAAGGCATGTTCCTAGACCAGTTTTGGCTCAGAAAGACAAAAAAGGTAATTATTTTTCGTATCTTGTCCAAAAATGTCAATTTTTTTAATAAAAAAATGACGTCATCAGTTTCTTACACTTAGGAAGCCATCACTCAGTCAAAAATGAATATATTGCTTTGAAATTTGGTATGGGTATTACCCATACTCAGTTCTCTCACACATATTCCGGTTTTTCTAATATCTTTGAAAATTTTGATTTTGTGGGGATTTTTGTTTAAAAAAATCAGTTTTTTTAAATTTTAGAGGTCAAAAATCCAAAATTTTGCAAGTCAAAGTATGCCATTTGAAAGAAAATGCCATTTTGACAGCCTACGTATAATTGTTGTAAACTCAGCTACCAAAAAATTTCAGTAAGGTGCACCCCATGTGTCAAAAGTTATTCAAGAAAAACCTCAGGGGGGCCTGTCAGGCGAGGGTTAACACGCGCCCTGGAGGGCCTCTGCAAATTACACGCAATGGAGGGGGGGGGGGGGGCAGATAAAGACCCCGATACAAAATACAATAACGAAAATTGTAGGGTGGAGAGGTTCTGTGTGGAACTCTGTTTTGTGAAAATTATATGACCCTAGGTATCTCCAAGGTCAAATGAGGTAAAATATGATAAAATTTTATTTTTATGCACTCTTTGGCTTGACATTGTTATGGAACGTAGTGATTCGCGTGTATTATATGTATATACCCCAAAATGGGCTTAAATTATTTGTTGGCAAGTATAATGATACAATAGCGATGATTGGCGTTGCATTTGACCTCACGCCATTTGCATACCAGTAAGGCGCCGTAGTTGGCGATGAACGAGCGAGCGCGGAGGAAATGTATGGCGCATTTCAACTCGATGGAGCAAGTAGCTTCTGCGATACAAAAAAGGGTGCGCACGTGCGCACATGCAGAGGTACCCCACCCCTGACTTGTGGGAAAGTGGTGGCTGGCTTTTGGTGGTGTAACAAAACAATTAATAAATATAAGCACAGAAAGCGAGAAACTTTAAAATGTTAGTCACGTTTGCCATAAAATAGCATTTAAAATCCAATAATACAACACATCCCAAAATTACTTAGAAATACTATATGTATAGGTGCCTGCATGTAACCAAGTATATTTGTTGATGATTGTTAATTTACTCTCCATATGAATTGTGAAGCTGGCGCTGATGCTTCGATGTTAAGTGAGCTGCAGATTGTCGTGCGCGTAATTCTTTCTCTCATTTCGTTGCTGTTGATCAGGACATCCAGTTACTGTATGGTGTATACGTGTATACGTGCAGAATGTACAGCGATCTTTCCGTAGCCAATCAGCAACGGATTGATAATTGGATGTTGGATAGCTGGGGTAGTTAATGTATAGCTCGCGTTTCACTCAGTCATCTGTAAACTGTTTGTGAAAATAAAACAGATAATACAACCTATGATAATTCTATGGTGTTTAACTATTTTCAATTTTGCACATTTTGTTTTTTTTAGTCGCTTTTACTACCCTCCCCGGGCGCCGACTCAATTACAACCCCAACGAAAAACAAAAAGTTCCGCTTCTGGCAGTGGTTTGACGCGTGCTGCGGCCGACACGTATGTCAGATCGACTTTAAATGTTAACCCGGCATTGGCTGGGGTCTCCGCCGAACGCCTTTGGCTGGGGGGGGGGGGGGTTGCCCCCTGGTTATTTTCCGAACCAATAACCGCAGCGAGACGAGCAAGGCGTCAACCGTGTGTATTTTTCATCACTGTATGTTTACTGTTTCTGTCCTATTGTGTATTATTAATGTAATTACGTGGATTCCACAAAAGCCATATTATGGAGGTTCCGAAATACATATCTGTATCTGTATCTGTATCTGTATCTGTAATCGAAAGCTCTCAATGATACGCAGCTAAACACAAATATCAAAATAAGGTTAAATGTCAGGTCAGGATCAGGTCAAAGGTAAACATTGAGATATTTGAGTTTTTGGGGCCATACTTCCATCCAAAGCCTTAGATTTGGACTATTAGCGCACAAAGTGCTCTCAAAGGTATCATACATATCCCCGCATAAACATAAGTGAAATTGTAAGCAAAGGTCAAAGTCAAGGTCAGGTCACAAAAAAGTCACAGGTCTACCAAAGCCATGCGACACATGTTTTACGGGTTATTTGACACGTATAATTCGATAGTAGCAGTCATTTTTACAACCTGACACCATATAAGGTCAAGGTCAGGTCACATGAGGCCAAATTTGAAATTTATAAATCTAAACAGAAAAGGCATGTGTCTAAACCAGTTTTGTCAAGAAATACAGTGCTGGCATTTATTTGTTTGTATCTGGTCACCAAAAGCCCAAAAACGCAATTAAAAATATGACGTCATGAGTTACTCATACTTAGGGAGCGATAAGTCAGTCAAAAATAAAGATATTGCTTTTAAATTTGGTTTGGGTATTGTCCACATGTGGGTTTTCAACATATCTTCTGTTTTTCAACTTGCTTGAAAATGTTGATTTTGAGGTCATTTTTTTCTTCTTAAAAAAATAGTTTTTTATAGTTTTTTTTGGGGGCATAAACCAAAATGTGCAAAACTCCGAGATAACCATTTTGTACCCCTCGCCATCTTCTATCCTTTGGCGTTTTAGATTGCCATTTTCCTTCAACTATGGCATTTGTAAGGCCAGCTAAAGTTTAGCTGATTTTTGTGTCAAACTTGTGTGTAGTGACGGCACTAAATTTGCCATATTTCGAGAAAAAAAATCCACGACATTTCTTCATTTTTGCACAGAAGATGTATAATTGATGTAGGAGAAGGTATCTGAAGTTTCACGTCGATAACGCTATTAGTTTTGAGCTATTGCGAAAGTTCGTCAGGGGGGGGGGGGGGGGGGGGGGCGAAAAACGCCCCCTCCCCAGCCAATGGCGGGTTAACCCTCGCCCGTGCAGCGTCCGATCAGCGCGTGACCGTGCAGGGGGGGGGGGGGGTACAACCCCATAGCGTTTCGTCCCTAATTGGGCTAGAGCTTCGATTAAAAAACGAGCGTGTTGCTTGTCACGAGAGGAAGCCATTAATATCCGATTTTAAGGTCCTAGGTTATCAGGTGACCTCTGAGGTCATGTCAATGACCAAAATTCGACCAATTGTAAATGCGTATAAATTGAATTTAATCTAGCTAGAATCGCGATGAGCATATAATTATGCTAACTGGGTGCCCAATTTGAAATCAGCGTAACAAAATGTCCTAGAAACTGCAAAATTCGAAAAGGTCATGTCAGGTCATGTCAGGTCATGTCAGGTCATTTGAGGTCAGTGACTTCGGTTGACCTGTTGGAGCGCATGACCCCAGTGGAACATATAATTATGTACATGAATGCCATATTTGAAATCAGCGTCACAAAATGTCCTAGAAACTGCCAGAAGCCAAAAAGTAATATCAGGTCATCAGAGGTCACTGACCTCGGTTGACCTTTGAAAAGATCAATCGAGGTCACAATCTCAAGGGAAACCACAACTGTCACCTGGAAAACACCTGTGCATATGCTCCTGAACAACAAGCACTATGTAACTGCACAAGTTACAAAGATCA
>JAXIVJ010016683.1:0-28218 GCA_036785665.1 Chirona hameri | reverse complement strand
AGGAGTGAAATGCCTCTCCTGGAAATGAACTTAGCACGAAATATTCGTGTATGTTTGGATTCATGGAATTCGAATAGACAAAGGGCGAAACGACAGCTTTGTTGATATGGATTTTGGATTTATGCTCAACAAATGAATCACATATTCTGTACCAACTGATCACGTTTGAATTAATGTAAAAATAATCATGCTAAGCATAGCTTCTTATCTTATACGGAAATTTTCCGGACAATACCTGTCTAAGATAGCAATGCTGAGATATAAAATGCAAACAAAAAGTGATGACTATAGGCAACTGTTTCTCAGGTGACGTATCTTGATTAACCCGGCATTGACGGGGGTCTCAGCAGAACGCCATTGACTGGGAAGGGGGGGGCGTTAATCGCCCCCTTCCTGGTTATCTTCCGAACCAATGATCGCAGCGAGACGCGCAAGGCGGCGATGGAAAACTCTCAATGAGACAAATCCAACCCCTGCTAAAAAATGTCAAAGTTAGGTCAAATGTCACGTCACGGTCAGGTCAAATTTCAACTTCAGCGTATTTGAGTTTTATGGGCCATACTTTCCATCCAAAGCCTTCCATTGTGACCAGTTTCACTCAAAGTGCTGCTAAGGGTATGCTCATATCCCACTGAGCTAAAGTGAGATTGTTGGCCAAGGTCAAGGTCAAGGTCAGGTCACAAAAGGTCACTATTCTCAAATTATATACGAAAGTCATGCAACACATGTTTTATGAGTTATTGTCCACGTATAATTGATAGTGATAGTTATTTTACCACCTGAATTACGTGAAGTAAATGTCAATTCAGGTCAAGTTCAGGTCAACGAAGGTCAAAAATGTTAATTGTTAAATCTAAACAAAAAAGGAATGTTTTGTTTAGACCAGTTTTGTCTCAGAAATACAGTGGTGGCATTGATTTGTCGGTATCTAGTCATATAAGCAAAAACAACGCATTTTCAAAATATGACGTCATAAGTTACCATACTTTAGATGTCATAGGTCAGTCAAAAATGGAGATATTAGTTTGAAATTTTGTATGGTAGTTGCCTATGTATGGTTCTCTGACTAGTATTCCAGTTTTTAAATATTTTATAAATTTTGATTTTGTGATAATTCCTCCCCCCAAAAGAAGTTTTCTCAGTTTTTTGGGGGTCAAAGCTATATTTTTTTTTCTCTTCAAAATCCGAGATAGCCAGTTTGTAGCCGTTGCAATTTGCTATCTTTTGGCGTTTTTTTTTATTGCATTTTGCTTCAAATGTGGCATATGTACGGCCTGGGAAATTGTAGCTGATTTTGGTGTAAAACTCATGTGTAGTGACGTCACTAAATCCGCTATAACTCAAACAAATGTCTACGAAATTTCTTAATTTTTGCACACAAGACGTACAATGATATATAAGAAGGTACCCGAAGTGTCACGTTGATAGCGCTATTAGTTGTTTGTTCAGCTATTGCGAGAATTCATCAGGTTAAATTGACTTGACTGGGGGGCGTTAAACGCCCCCCAGTCAATGGCGGGTTAAACTTATTGCAAATATGAGGCATACATCGAACGATATCCGTATATTGATAATAATGACATTGGAATGTAATTCAAGTTCCGCCGACTAGCATGTGCTGAATATAATGGCGTCGCCTCCACAGCTGTTCTCAGGCTATTTTGTTAACAGTTATAGTATGTACTGTCATTATCCCATTCGTACACTGTTTTACCTTATTTGCATGCAGACAAAAATATACTATATGGCGTTTCAGTCGATTATCTGTTATCTTGATCAATCTGACAATCTGAAGCGGTTTCCCACACACCTTATTAATGCTTGTTAAGGATTTTGTTTTGTTTTTGCAGCTGGCACACTGAGGTCTTATGGTTGTGTTCTCTCATGTTCACCTTAGCACTGTGTAAAGGTGGCTTTGTACCTCCGTGTCATATTGCTAGACATATTTCCCTGGAATCACAACCACTATCGTCGTCTCTTCTTCTTCACTAGACATCAGCCGTTTTGAGCAGGCAGTCGGTATAAAGCGACAATAATTTGCCTGAAGAAGCATAGTATTTGTAATGTGGTCTGTGATTCACTTACCCAAAGCGGTTATAACATGTTCAATGTTTATCTTTATACTTTATTTTAAGCAGCACACTGCCCTGAACTTGACATGACGTTTTTATGAAGAACGTGTGTAGAATATAAAATCAATAGGGCAACTTGCATTCCTGAAATATTATACCACCATTTACAAATTGTATGTATGTAAGTACCGAATAAGAATACCATGCCGAGGAACTGAAAATACGCAGCGTCATATAACTGGGAAATGTTAATCATGACTGCTATTTGCAGTATGTGTGAAACATGCAAGACAATGGCTTACCGTTCATTTTATGACTGATCCTGCTAACTGTTCCTTACTCGTAACTTCCTAGCGGTTTTACATCTTATATCAGTAAGATCATTGGATTTAAAGCACGTGCAAGCTACTGATTTACGGCCAGCTAACGGCGAGAAACTTGGCGTTTTAGAGGTTTATTGCATCACCGATTACAGCATAGAATGCATTATTGTGCATGTTCTGCCAGAGCAAGCTAAGTCCCCCGGCCAGGGCAGGCGCCCCTCCGACCAATGAGGACGCCCCTCCGGCCAGTGAGGGCGCTCTTGCGGCCAGTGATGGAGCCCCTCCGGTCAGTGGCGGCGCCTGTCCGGTCAGTGACGGCGCTCCTCAAAATTCAAATTATCGCCAATATTGGTGGCGCCCCCGTCGATCGGGTGGCGCCCCTCGAGGTAATGCCCTGGTCCTTTGTGAATTTCTGCGCACACCACTGCTTGTACACATCCGACATACCATTCCATTGAGTGTGCTACCGAGGATTGTTGACGCCCTGGTCCCTTCCCATGTGAGGATCCCGTATTGTGTACAAGTCTACGGGAGCGCTAACCGCACGAACAGTACTAAGCTGCAGAAAGTGTTGCACTTTCATCCAGGGTCATTTCCGGGATGCGAAAGTAAGACCATATTTCCGATGTCATCGGTGATCTTAGATGGTTGGGTACGTCTGACATGGTGTCATATTTTGATCTTTGTCTGCTGCACGGTATACTCACTTACGAAAAACCTGACATGTTGCGTTCGTGCATTACATACAACCGCGAGCATGTGCGTCGTGACACTAGGCAGTCTCACCATCTCAGCTTGCCCCGTGTCAGAAACAATGATGGAAAACGACGATTTGTGTACCGATCTGCTGAGCTGTATAACCGACTCGTGATCGCTGATGGGCACTCTGGCCTGGCTATGCCACCGTTCAAGACCAAGATTCTGACTTACGTGCATGATTCATCCGTTGTAACTGTGACATTTGTGTAACATTTTCTAGTCGTCTCTAGGTTGATTGACCTTCATCTGGCTGATGGTTGTTGGGTAACCCTGTCACAGTGTAATCCTGCGTAACGACCTGAGGCCTATTTCACAAAGAAGTTAGTAATTACACATGTTTGCGATTACAAACGCAAGAAAATATTGCAAACCTCACAAAAAGCTATTTCACAAACATTCGCCACCTCTGAATTACCGATTGTAAAGAAAATTGTAAACACAAATGTTAGTACAGCAGAAAGCTTGAAATCAAGAACGTTTGTATTAAAACTTGATGCTAATGACAAATAATTTGATTGTTAACAAATTAATTTAACAAATATTTACATTGTAGTTTATTTTTGTATTCAATATAAAATTAGTTATAGGGAGAATAATCTTTTAATTAACATTTCATCGGAATGCAAACTCTGATCGTAAAAATACATCTTGGTAAGCAGTTAGAGTAAACAGAATTTGACCATTCGCCAGGTGGCGGAGCATAACAACAGAACTACTCTTAAAAGAAAGATCGTTGAATTTCTCGACATTTTTTCACCTAACCTAGCCGATTTCCTACGTCGTAAAGGGTGAAGGTTCACTGTACATTGCACAAGACATCGTTGACCGCTGCAATTCTATCGCCATGCGGTTTCTCCGCGCGGAGGCGCCCCTCACAGCGCAATCGGTAAGGTGCATGCACTGTGACTGGACTTCAAAGCTGGAGATCCCTGTTCGAATCTCTCGGAAAAATAAATTGTTTTGGGCAGCTATACCTATGCATAACTAAACCATTACCCTAACAACCTCGGCAACGTAACAACCTCACCAAGAAAATAACCTGAACAGTCAAACAATGTCAACTGTCAATGCAGTTTCTGAAATTCAGAACCCCTGACCCACTGGAATTACAAGTTTGTAATTGCAAACATTTCCTCACTTCCGTCAACCTTTGAGAAATAGAACGTGTGCAATTGCAAACATTTTTACAAACAATATCTTTGTAAAGTAGTTTGTAAATAGTAAATTGAGATTTACTGCCCTGGGGTTTTGTGAAATCCAAACTACAAACATGTGTAAAAATTATTTGTAATTACAAAGAAATTATTTGTAATTACAAACTTTTTTGCTTTGTGAAATAGGCTACTGATTACGACCTGATTATGTGAAATAAATCCACCGGCGATCTAGCAATCGCAACTATTTAATAGAGATCACATTACGAACACAACACTTATCAATATCGAGTCTTGCTATTAAGGCTCGTTCAAATACCCTAGCAACAATTTCGAGTTCATATACCAAAAACAGTGTAGCGATCGGTATCGCATAACTCGTTCCTTCCCCACAACACAACGCCCGTGTCCCCAGGACTGCGCGCTGAGGACATAATGTATTCAGATGCATAATTTTCCTGTCAAACAGGCGGTCTGGTGCTTTGATGAGGTAAGTTTTGCGTTACCCAGAGGATGTAACTGTTTCTGCTGACCTTATATTTTGCACCTGTCGAACTTGTTCAACACTTACACAGTGGCTATCGAGACAATCGTCAATATTTGTTGTATATTTTCACCGTTTCCGGTCTCAACTTGACACGAAGGCTCTGTGTCACCCCGTGAGAAAGTCAGTCCGGTTTTGAGATTATTGGCACTATATACTGATGGTTAATGCACCACCATCCACCGTTCTGTCTTTTATGAACAGACTACATGACAAGAGGACAATAATTGAGCAGATATTTTCGATCCTATAAGTGAATAGCGTTGACCATACATCCTTCGGTGGAATTTGATGACGCAACAGCTATGAATGATGTATATGTGGGAGAAGGTATACGTTGTTTGCTCGTTTAATTAATTTTTGAACCATTATGAATGCTAGTTAAGGGCGCAGTATTTGCCCAAGTCAACAGCGAGCTATTTTCTCACAGTTCGTACGCTCAGAACGCAGTAAGAGCATTTCCGGCGATGAAGCATCTTTAATATGAAGTGCGATTCAGTCTTATACAATAACATGAACTTTATTTCGCATCTGGCAGCATGGTCTATGTTTAAAACATGTGCCAAATAACATTATCGTTTGCTAAATCGTCTTTGTATTGCTGAATGTATTTATCTTAATTTTTCTTCCAACAGATTATGCACGCTTGTCCAAACATTATGTACTCAGACGAGGGAAGCCACTTCCATGTTTCACCCGCTTTTAATTTCTGCAGAGAAGGTGGGAAAACAACAGGATCGACTGAAAACGGAGACATCCAACCCGTAGAGGAATTGCGACACAACTGCTAATAAGGTAGTTTTGATAAGATAAAACACATAATGATACGACTAAAATTGATTTTTTGTGTGGGAAAAATAACTGAATGAATAAACCTGTTGCCATACCGAACCAACATACATATTGTTTTAGTGCTTGTTATTTAAATATTGTTTGCGATACCGTCATCAAATAAGTGTTGATACATTCATCGGCATATTCACCTCATTATGCTACGGTGTGTCACGACCATAACAAAGATAACATAATTCTGACAATAAGCCGCGGTAAATCAGTACACTAGTTCCTGAAACTATTAAAAAATGACCACCTGTATTATGGTAAATAACGTTTCTAAGTAAATAAAGCCCAAAGTCCGGACAACAACACAAAGCGATCCGGGAAATTAATTTGTCCTATTGTGTGATTCAAGGTACTCAAAGCATACTAAATCATCCACTACATCAGAGCTCATCACTGAATCATGTCAGATGCTTTACCTCAGCTCTCAATTATCTTTGCTATACAAGCTAAGCTAAATAGTTTGCATTGAGGACTCAGTGCTCAGAACAAATTGCTAGTCCCAATGGCTATATCCATTTATACTGAAATAGTATTGCTGTAACAAAGTTTTAATGATCATATATATGTATGTTTCCATTTTTATTGATTTCACATACATTCCCCACATATATTTAAATGTTGAATCAAACTGGAATCGATTAAAATATTTGTTTTGATTCTGTGAATTGGAAAGAATCAATTCTCAAAATTTGCTCTGTGAATAAAACGGTGATTGAATCATTCAGATTCCAAGATGAATCATGATTGAATCGTTCCAAAAGGTTGAATCAATAACCAGTCTGCAGTGAAGTAATGAGTACATGTAATGCCTAAGGCTGTGTCGTGCTATGCGCCCTGCCCTGCCCTGAATATTGTATTAACCTTTATTTTTCCATTTTGTTTGCAGAAGATGCTCTGGAAACGGTCACCATTGTTGAGGGATGGGAGCGCAATCTTCATTGAGGTGACCAGACGCCAAACCACCTACATTAGCGCCACATTGTGCCACATCTGTGCGATTTGTCAATAAAGCTGACTGAAATCAATAAAGCTGTTTTACTGTTGGTGATGCATTATGGTCACCATGCGCTGGGTTGTTCGGCAGATTGAGATATGGTGGCAAGATTTGAGTTGTGTGGTCAGATTAGGCAACTACACTCCGTAGCATTTGGAAGGTGTATCTCGGTCGGGCAGAAACTCAACCAACCAAGAGGTTTTCGCTTATCGCCATAACTGTATTTATTGGTACACCAGTGTTCGCCACGGGCCCACCAACCCACATTAGGCAACTACACTCCGTAGCATTTGGAAGGTGTATCTCGGTCGGGCAGAAACTCAACCAACCAAGAGGTTTTCACTTATCGCCATAACTGTATTTATTGGTACACCAGTGTTCGCCACGGGCCCACCAACCCCCAGCCCAGCCCAGCCCAGGCCCATGCACACCAAGCCCAGGCCCGGACCAGGCCCATTCAAATTCATAATATTGAGGCCCAGGCCCGGTCCGTCCCGTTCAGATTAAGCATATAATTATTTTCACAAAATTTGCAATCATTATCCTAACATATTTACTTGTATACTATACATGTGACACAATGAACCAACTATGCTAAACAAAAAGAAAAAGCCACAGCCACAGCAACAGTGTGTTGCTGTGTAAGTGAACAGCTGGATAAAGTATTTGTGAGCTCTGACCTGAGCTTGTGCGACGCGCGCATTACTTCAAAATTGTCAGGCCCAGGCCCATCCAGAGCCCAGTGATTTCCTTAAAGTTGAGGCCCGGCCCAGGCCCAGCCCAGGCCCAGCCTAGGCCCAGCCCAGGCCCAGCCCAGGCCCAGGCCCAGCCCAGGCCCAGCCCAGGCCCAGCCCAGGCCCAGCCCAGGCCCAGCCCAGGCCCAGCCCAGGCCCAGCCCAGGCCCAGCCCATGGCCCATAGGGCCAGCCCAGCCCATGGCGAACCCACAAATCATCCACCATTGCGTGGAGGACCCAGAATCACAAGAATATATAGCCTCAACACCAACCAAATTAGCTACACACATAGATACTAAAAAATAGGTTCCAGAATTTGCGTGAATCTTCTAAATAGCATAGCTCCACTGTTGTGAAATTACAAGCGAACTCTTAACTCTCGTCTTTCTTGAACTATAAACGCACAATCAAACGCACAATAGCTCTGACTATTTTGTACATTGCCAGTATTTCAGCGATAGGTTTATCTACCACTTAAAACATACAAATTCAGACAAAAACTCACTACGACTGAAAACCGAGGACGGGCTAGCACTATCAGCTGGAGTTGTTGCAGCAGTTGACCGCCAGGGACCGCTAGTGAGCCAGGGTGTTATGACGTCGCAAGCAATTATTACCTCTAAATATGTATGTATTTATTTATTTATAAATATATAAATATTTAGCGTTAAATATTTAACTGGTACCATTTGCTTGCGACGTCATAACATCGTGGCTCACTAGCGGTCCCTGGCGGCCAACTGCTGCAACAACTCCAGCTGATAGTGCTAGCCCGAGGACGTTGTGCTACGAGGGCGTATGAGTTCATAAGGAAGTAGATTTGACATGGATTATATTTGTCGTCCTTGTATACGCATCCCTCTTTAAACCTAGGGAAATTCTACAAAAAGTCTCGTTACACACAACTTATCTGAAATTTATTGGATCTTTTTTTAGTGAGATGTTAATAGGACTATGTATAATATGTATGTTAATATGTATAATATGTAATAGGACTATCTATAATAATATGTTAATGGCGGGTTAAACCCCATATGTGGGCTCTAAGCCATGTGTACAAATACCCTGACAGGCCATGAAACGCTGTCTGGTCAGTCCGCATACTATAACAAAGGTATAACAAAGGACGAGCTTGTGCCCTGTAAGACATACATATGAGCAGCCCGTCAAACATTGTGCTGGGCGTTGGATCTGTGGTTTAGACCTCATCAAATGTAAAGAAATAGCAAAGGAGTTTTCACAAATAACCTTTTACCTGAAAATGATAAGGCAATAATTTTGAAGTCATCGTGTTTGTCTTGCCAAGGCGCTTCGAATCATATTCATGATGACCAGGTTAGGTCAACTTAGAAATTTGACCTCAGGTCAAGGCCAAGTGATTACCCAATTAGGTCATGCTGCACATTGGGACACGTGCATCGACGAGACAATCACATTGGTGGCAGTTTTATTTCTCTATCTTTGTTTTGTTGATAGTTATTGACAAAGAAGTGTTGATGACCTCGGCTGTTGGCTATATGACCTCGGCTGACCCTGTAGGGGTCACTGAACGCAAATTGCACCTGGGTCTTCAAGAATGTCCTATGATAACATGATCCAGAAGGAATTGGGCTGATATCGTGCGTATCCTCATAATAGGAAGCATTTGAATATTTCCCCATTGACTTATAATGTGTAATAGGTCACGAAATTGACCCGATCTTAAGTCGCCGATATAAAAAAAACCTGAGATAGACGAATTGTAGGTACCTATGACCTTATGAAATCCTGTAAGTACAGTCTCAATCGGCCAAACACTGTGGCTGTGGTGTGACCACAAGTTTTTTGTTGTTGGGGTCACGTGACCTGGTCTGGTGACCTGACCTGAGATGACCGAGGTATTTTTTTCAAACATAATGTAGAAAATTGATGCCCGAACAGCTATCCAAAAACGGCTGTGCTGCCCGCCGCCGTTTTCCGCTATCCTCGAAAAACCTGAGGGAGGGCGTCTAAAGCCCCCCCCCCCCCGACACGGCGCGGGTTAACACGCGCCCTGGAGGGCCTCGGATAATTACATGCCCTGAAGGGGGGGGGGGGATTTCGCCCCCCCCTATGATCTCGAAAAACACGCAACGTAGCGACAAGCGGAAAACGTCGTTAGATAGCTCGAGACAAGCTCTTTCGAAAGTATTTCTTTCATTTAATTTTCTTTTCTTTTCTTTCAAGTATTTCAGAAGCACCACACTCCTGATTTGTGGGAAAGTGGCGACTGAGAGATCCCTAACCACACACCAAATTTTGAACACAATCGGCTTAGCAGTTGTCCTCACTCACTCCAAATTGTGTGGCGACGCTCCTGATCCAACAACTCCCGATCTCCCCCACTCTGCCGCTAATGAGCAATTGTTCAAAGGATATTGCAATTCAAGATATTCCGGGAATAATTTAAAGATACTTATTTTGGCTGGGGAATACTAAAACTTCGGAATATCATGACATTTGCATTTGATTTGTATGCATTGATCACCAGGTAAGCATATTTTATTTTAATTGAATACCTATCAAGCGAAAAATGCCATGGAAATACTGGAATTAGGGTGGGCAACATTTCTTGACTGGGGGGGGGGGGGGGAATGGCTCACTGGGGGGGGGGGGGGAATGGCTCACTGGGGGGGGGGGGGGGGCATTCCCCCCATTTAACATCATAAAATAGGCCCTGTCTGAGGTGTCTGGGGTATTGGCCCACAGTTCAGCGAGCGAATGTGAGCGGACTGCTGAGTGTTCTAAATATGGGTCCCTGCTACCATAATTGCTGTAAAGGTTAAGTCAGGTTAGCAATCATAGGACACTGGCCGGAGGACAGCCAGGTGTTTGGGGGCCCAGCCAGGTGTTGCCCCCCACTCCCATTGGGATCACATTAAAACCTGGGCGCCTACCCCCAGGTTGCAGTATCCAATGATTCAACCTGATATGCAACCTCTCTCAGGCCCCTGGCAATTCTATGACAATTCTAGTATTTTGACCCAGGGGCCCGGGAACGATTTTAAAGTTGGGGGGGGGGGGGGGGGGGGCGAAACCAACTATTTTGTTTTGGCATCTTCTCACTTCTAATCTTGGTGCACCCTTTCGTTGTCAAATTTTCCTCATTGGAAAACCGAAAACACGGTTCGAAATCTCATCAAAAATAACTTTGAAACTATTTCTTCATTTTTTGGTTCAAGTCAATATTGAGATCACCAGAGGTCATCAAAGGTCAGATTTTCCAGTTTTAGGACATTGCTCCAGGAACCCGCAAATATATCGGGAACTATGCTAGGTAGGAACAAGCGAAAATAAACAATCGAAAGCTCTTGAAATATTCAATCATAACGTCTCATCCAATTTTATCTCAGGTTAATAGTTTGAGCTCCAGAGGTCATCAAATGTCAAAGGGGCTATTTTTTGGCAAAAGGGGCTATTTTTTGGGTTAAGAAAATAACTGTTTACCTAATAAAGATACGGGCAATGATTTTGATGACATCATGTTCGTCTCGTCAAAGCGCTTCGAAACAGATTCATTTGGACCAGTTTAGATCAACTTAGAACTTTGACCTCAGGTCAAGGTCAAATGGCGACCCAAGTGGGTCATGTTGCATATTGGGAGACGTGTCTCGACAAGACAAACAGATTTACGCCGATTTAACTTCATTATATTCATTCTATCGAGAGTTACTGACACAAAAAGTGTTGGTGACCTCAGATGACCTCGGTTGACCCTGTAGGGGTCACTGAACAAAAATTGAACCTGGATCATCAATAATAGCATATGATAACATGATGCTGAAGGAATTGGACTGATATGCGTATCCTCGGAATAGGACACAATTGAATATTTCCCCATTGACTTATAATGGGAGGTCACGAAATTGACCCGACCGGCGACCTTAGGTCACCGATATTCAAAATCGCAGATACTCGAATTGTATGTACCTATGACCTTATGAAATCCTGTAAGTTTGAAACCAATCGGTCAAAAACTGTGGCTGTGGTACGACCGCAAACTTATTTGGAGGTGTGGTCACGTGACCTGACCTGAGATGACCCGTGGTCAAGAATTGCACACAATGTGGATAATTGATGCCCGAACAGGTGTGCCAAAAACAGCGGCCGAAACGGCGGCGCTGTGCACCGTGCGCCGTTTTTTTAAACGGCGGCGCTGTGCGCCGTGTGCCGTTTTTGAAACGATGGCGCTGTGCGCCGTGCGCCGTTTTTGAAACGGCAAAAACGGCGTGCCGCCGTTTTTTTCGCTATCTTCGAAAAACCTTGGGGGGGGGGGGGTTAGACGCCCTTAGGGGGGGGGGGGGCGTCTAAATGCCCCGCCCCCGGCACGACCGACGCAGGTTAACATAAAAATAGAAAACAATATGAAAAGTGGTGGTCATGCCACCCCCCCGTTTCCTTTGTAAACCCGCCTGTCGTCTGATAAAATATTCGTACCTGACGCCTGACTTCTTTTCTCTTGAAGAAGTCCACCAGTGTGGGCTGCACTGACCTCTTCATCGCCGTATCACGGTAACCTACGACATATACGTAACTCTTGCTTGCAATTGCCGCCCCATCGGCATAGACAGCGAGGACAGCTAGAGGGCCGCTCGCCAGTTTGACCACATCCGTAACGTTGACACTTATAAACAAAATGCAGCAGATGTTTATCGCCGTCAGTGCAGCAGCGGATCCAGGACGGGAGTTTGGGGGGCGGTGGCAAAATTCAAAAAAGTTTCACATAATTCTGAAAACTCATCGGATTTAGCTTGCTTATGCATTGATAGCTGATTTAACCCTCGCCCTACGGGAACTTTTTTCACCTTCGCCCTACGTCCTCGTCCTAAAAAGACCCCCTGTTAACTTCCAAACCAAGCAAGATAGAGCAACGGGGTAAGAGCCAACATGTTGCCTGTCATGTTTGAAATCTAACGGTATGAAATTTTTAGGTTTCAGGTCAACTAGTGACCTTCCAGGTCCAGTGAATGACCTCGATCGACCACGTCCAGAACAGCGATTTTACTCTGTCAGAAAACCTCAAAATGAGAAATTGATAAACGTAAATAAAAAGCCATATTCCTAGACCAGTTTTGTTTCAGAAATACAGAGAAGGTAATTATTTATTCGTATTTGGTCAAAAAAAAGTCATAAAAAGTTATTAAAAAATGACGTCATGGATTTCTTACACTTAGGGAGCCATCATTCAGTCAACAATAGAGATATTTCTTTGAAATTTGGTTTTATTGTTTTCCATACTCAGTTATCTCACATATATTCCGTTTTTTTTTACATTTTTGCAAATTTTGATTTTGTGGTAATTTAAAAAGAAAAACGTTTTTGTTCATTTTGGGGAACAAAAACCCAAAACTTCGAAAATTCGAGATTGGCATTTTAAAGAAAATGAAATTGTATATCTTTGCTTAATTGAGTTTGCAATTTTATTTAAAACTCTGTGTCTACGATTGTTCAAACATTAATCGTTTTTGCACCAACATGACGTCATCAAAACATCATTATTTCCCAAATTTCTCAATCAATTTCAATGAAATTTTTACAGCATACGTATAATTGTTGTATACTCAGCTACTGAAAATTGCAGCAGCAAGATGCGCCCATGTCTAAAAAGTTATTCAAGAAAAACATCAGGGGGTCGTTTTAGGACCCCCCGTAGGGTGAGGGTTAAAGCAAACCTTCCATGGTAAAAGTTGCTTAGATTTTCTTCTATAGCGGGAAATAGGTAAATTTTGCGCCGATTTCAGGCGGGTTGGGGGAGGGCAATTGCCCATTTTGCCCAACCGTAGATCCGCCACTGCATCAGTGCGTCATTTTAACGACGACGCGCCAAGCGATAACTGCCCCCAAATGAACTGCTTCCAAAGTTTTCCATTATATCTCATAGAACATCTAATGGAAAAAGGAAAAGGAATGAAAAGAAAGGTATACGATGCTGCTATAAAGGCAAAGCCATATAATAATAATACTTATGACATGCTATAAAATAAAAAAATAAAGTGAAAGTGACATAAGAAGGCTTTCATATTTTATATAACTTTTTGTGAAGAAAATTGAAAGAGCTCAATTTTAGGGAAAATTCTGCTCGCCAAAGTTGGGGGAGCGCCGCCCCCCGGTCCAGATGTTGGGGGGCAAGCGCCCCCGCTGCCCCCCCTGTTCCCGGGCCCATGTTTTGACCTGATCAGAAATTGGGCCCCACTTACCCTAAATACTCAAAACCAAAAGTATGTTTTATGCCTGTGGCATTAAAGGGAATGTTTCACCTTTGTATTGTTTTGAACTGAGATAGCCATTATCTTGGGCTGTGATTGAAATGTCTAAATTACTAAGGTCATTTCACCAAAAACTTAACCGTTTTAAGCAATTTAATTTACATTTGCAAAATGCACCCGGGCTGGTGCAGCCGCTGATTGGCTGACAGCCACTTTGTCAGCCAATCAGCGGTGGTCTATAGCTATAGCTATAGGTCTATAGCTCAATACTGGTACACTTTTCTGTCTGTCATACTCCCCAATTAATGGTGTTCTTGAGGTCCCTACTAGAAGAAGAATATTATTAAGATTATTAATAGTATTCTTACGACATACAGAAAAGTGTACCAGTAATACAAAAGCTATGATGTCGGCAAAAACGATACACAATCGAACCTGACCTAACATTTAACGAAATTACAGATTACTCTTCTTCTATTGGGAACCTCAAGAACACCATAAACAGGGGAGGTGAATTACTGAACTAATACCGGGAAATGACACCCAAATGTGAATTATTTTCCACTCTCAATCACCATTTAGGAGTGAATTTTCCACTCCCAAATTAGGAATTGTGACATTGATTCTATTTCTGGCATAAATATAGACTAAAAGTACATGATTTCAATGAAAACTACTGCTTTTCATATTCAAAACAGAGAGCAGTATTGTACTTTCTACATAATTTTCCACTTCTGATCTGTTTGAGGAATTAACTGCAGATTAAACTTCAACTGAAGATGCAATGTTTTATGTGTAAATTAACTTCCCTCATTAACAACTCTGCTGTCTGCTGTCTGCTGTCTGCTGTCTGCTGTCTGCTGTCTGCTGTCTGCTGTCTGCTGTCTGCTGTCTGCTGAATTTGGGTATTTTAACCTGACCAAGAAATTGGGCCCTAGTTACCCTAAATACTCGGAGGCTAAAGTATGTTTTATACCTGTGGTATTAACAAATGTTTCATGATCATATGGTCCCCACAAGCGAAAGGATTTTTTTTCCTCACCATTCCAAGTTCCAACAGAAAGGAATACTTTCAAATTACGAAATTAATTTGCTTACATGTCATGTTCATTTCATTTTGGATTTGCATGTTTTCATGTCACAGCAAATAACTTATTGGATTATTGCATCCTTCAGAATGTGGTAGCTTTAGATAGTACTTACATGATACACCAACTTTGCAATGATTTTCCCTGACGACTGAGTGCTGACTACTCATACAACATATGGATTTTTGTTGTTGAAATGTTTGTTTGCAACAGGAACAGGGCTGTTCAACATTATTGGCCTAACGGTTGAAGTTCAGCGAGCTCTGCACACCACTGCAGCAATGCCTCTCCCAGCGCCGCCGGGAGGACGGCCGCCGCCGGAGTCAAACCTGTCGCACCTGCCCGTCGCCGGAGTCGAGACCTGTCGCCTGCCCATCGCCGGAGCAGGAAGGCGCTGCCCGGCCGCCATCGGACCTGTGTCTGTGACCTGTGTCTGTGACCTGTGTCTGTAACCTGTGACTGTGACCTGTGTCTGTAACCTGTGTCTGTGACCTGTATCTGTGACCTGTGTCTGTGACCTGTGTCTGTGACCTGTGTCTGTGACCTGTGTCTGTGACCTGTGTCTGTGACCTGTGTCTGTGACCTGTGTCTGTGACCTGTGTCTGTGACCTGTGTCTGTGACATGTGTCTGTGACATGTGTCTGTGACCTGTGTCTGTGATCTGTGTCTGTGACCTGTGTCTGTGACCTGTGTCTGTGACCTGTGTCTGTGATCTGTGCCTGTAACCTGTGTCTGTGACCTGTGTCTGTGACCTGTGTCTGTGACCTGTGTCTGTGACCTGTGTCTGTGACCTGTGTCTGTGACCTGTGTCTGTGACCTGTGTCTGTGACCTGTGTGTAACCTAGAGCTCTTCATGGGCACATTTTCAGCCCCCATCCCGTTCCAGCCCATTCAGCCAGACCCAAACCCGTTCCAATCCAAATTCATAATTGATGGGGCTCCCATTCCTACCCATTCCCACCCATTTCAGCATATTTCACTTTTTGCGGTGCTAAAAATGATATGGTCTGTCCCAAACCCATTCCAACTCGTTACATTTCCCAAAATTGCCACATTCTCACCCATTTCCATCCCGTTCCATGGGTTCCATGGGGATTCTCATTCCATGAAGGGCTCTAGTGTGACCCCATACACCCGCACGGTTCGTTGGAAGGGCTCGGAGGTGTCAAACTACTACGGGAGATGCACCATTCGAAAGCTGAGCTCATGTGGAATCCGGCGATGGAAATTTTTGCAGAAATCCATTGTGGGCCTTTTTTGTCGACATTTTGTCCGAATTCGCACCCCTTTCGTTTGGCCAGGGCTATTGCGTATGGTATGTCGAAAATGCAGACCAATGACATGCCTACCGATTCGTCATGCTCTGCACGATACGGTCTCATAGAATGTAAAGCCATTAGATGGTTTGGTTGGTTGCACGGCTGCATCAAAGCCAAGCGCTACCGGTGTCGGCACTAAGGTGCACTCCCGCCCGCACCTCACGCGCAGAATCGCCCCTCGCGACACGGGAACTGAACATTGCACGCCGCCGACCAGGCTTACGGAGCAGCCTTTCGGCCAGTCACGGACAAACGGTGCATCGCATGTTGAAAAAACTAGCTCTGTCCCCTAGCCCAGCTATCCAGGTAGATCGTGACAAATTTCCACCCACCTCCGATTGCTACAAATGGAACATTTGGACAATTGTATGTACCATATTTGCCAAACGTAGCTTCTGGCCGTGAGTCGCTTGACTGGCTGCGCCGGCCCGGCTCGGCCATCTTCGAGTCTGTACACGATGTGACGTCAGAGGCCGTGGCGCAACGTCAGAGGCCATGGCGCAACTGTGGAGATCAATTAGAGCTGCCGAAAATTAGAACGGAACGCGCCAGACGCAGTTTTCCGTTTCGGGCTGTCTCCTCATGGAACAGCAGAGACCGCGCGAAGGATGACAGGAGAAGTTGAAAGTGACCATCTGCGATGTTTCTGTTCTGCAAGTATCTATTCTAGTATTTTAATCGTTTTTATTGTATACCTTTAAAGGAAATAGTTCACCTTCGGAAATTTTTCAGAACACGATTTTATTATATTTTTTTTAATACAGTTTCTTTTTTTCTGTTTAAAAATGGTCCTTCATCGCGCCAATTCAGGACAGAAGGTTGTAAATTATTGATTTTATGGTGTGCGTTATTGGTCTGCGCATGCTCCATGACAGTGCTGGCACTTTCAGACGGTACGGTACATCATATATGCGCCGTATTCCTTCGCCAAAAAGTCAAATATCTTCGGCTGGAGAGTCTTTTCAGCCAAGACAAGTTCCAGATAAGGATTTCTCAACACGGGCTACAAAACTGCTATTTCAGTTCAAAACACATGTTGAAGGTGAACTATTTCCTTTAATGATAGCACTTCACATGTTGTATTTAGTTAGGTATTTTACTGTCTGTATATGACGAGAGGGCTGAAAAACCATCATTTATGGAGACCTCAATACACTTGACTTGACTTGACATGACTTGCCGCCGGTCATGACCTGACCCTGACCGGCCGGCGGTGGCCGTGCTGTGGCCTCTGACGTCAGTCATGTACATACTCGAAGATGGCCGAGCCGGGCCTGCGCAGCCAGTCAAGCAAGTCCCGGTCAGAGGCTACGTATGGCAAATATGGTGCATACAATTGTCCAAAAGTACAATTTTTAGCGCTCGGAGGTCAATGGAAATTTGTCACGATCTACTTGGAAAACTGGGCTAAGGGACAGAGATAGGTTTTTCAACATTCGATCCACCGTTTGTTCGTGACTGGCCGAGAGGCCGCTCCGTAAGCCGGGTCGGCGGCGCGCAGTGCTTAGATCGCGTGTCGCGAGGGGCGATTCTGCGCGTGAGGCGCGGGCGGGAGTGCGCCTTAGTGCCGACTCCGGTAGCGCTTGCTTTGATGCAGCCGTGCAACCAACCAAACGATCTAATGGCTTTGCATTCTATGAGACCTTATCCTGGAGAGCATGACGAATCGATAGCTTGACGACCAGCTCAGCTTTCGAATGGTGCATCTCCCGTAGTTTGACACCTCCGAACCCTTCCAACCGAATAGTGCCCGCTGCCAAGCGAATGGACGAGCCTGGGGAGTTCGATCATGTAAGCTCTTGACGGCATTACGGTTTGCCATGAGTATATACGGCTATCTCATTCTCAGGCTGTTAACCAGGTACTATTTTCATCGTTATCATATATAGTTATCGTATAACGTTATCCTGTACCGTTATCGTATAACGTTATCGTATACCGTTATCGTATACTGTTATCGTATACCGTTATCGTATACCGTTATCGTATACCGTTATCGTATACCGTTATCGTATACCGTTATCGTATACCGTTATCGTATACCGTTATCGTATACCGTTATCGTATACCGTTATCGTATCCGTTATCGTATACCGTTATCGTACACCGTTATCGTATACCGTTATCGTATACCGTTATCGTATACCGTTATCGTATACCGTTATCGTATCGTATCGACCTTTATCGTATACGGTTATCGTATACTGTTATCGTATACCGTTATCGTATACCGTTATCGCATACCGTTATCGTATACCGTTATCGTATACCGTTATCGTATACCGTTATCGTATACCGTTATCGTATACCGTTATCGTATACCGTTATCGTATACCGTTATCGTATACCGTTATCGTATACCCTTATCGTAAACCGCTATCGTATACCGCTATCGTGTACCGCTATCGTGACCGCTATCGTGTACCGCTATCGTGTACCGTTACCGTATACCGTTACCGTATACCGTTACCGTATACCGTTACCGTATACCGTTACCGTATACCGTATACCGTTACCGTATACCGTTACCGTATACCGTTACCGTATACCGTTACCGTATACCGTATACCGTTACCGTATACCGTTACCGTATACCGTTACCGTATACCGTTACCGTATACCGTTACCGTATACCGTTACCGTATACCGTTATCGTATACCGTTATCGTATACCGTTATCGTATACCGTTATCGTATACCGTTATCGTATACCGTATATCGTTATCGTATATCGTTATCGTAATCGTTATCGTATATCGTTATCGTATATCGTTATCGTATATCGTTATCGTATATCGTTATCGTATATCGTTATCGTATATCGTTATCGTATATCGTTATCGTAATCGTTATCGTATATCGTTATCGTATATCGTTATCGTATATCGTTATCGTATATCGTTATCGTATATCGTTATCGTATATCGTTATCGTATATCGTTATCGTATATCGTTATCGTATATCGTTATCGTATATCGTTATCGTATATCGTTATCGTATATCGTTATCGTATATCGTTATCGTATATCGTTATCGTATATCGTTATCGTATATCGTTATCGTATATCGTTATCGTATATCGTTATCGTATATCGTTATCGTATATCGTTATCGTATATCGTTATCGTATATCGTTATCGTATATCGTTATCGTATATCGTTATCGTATATCGTTATCGTATATCGTTATCGTATATCGTTATCGTATATCGTTATCGTATATCGTTATCGTATATCGTTATCGTATATCGTTATCGTATATCGTTATCGTATATCGTTATCGTATATCGTTATCGTATATCGTTATCGTATATCGTTATCGTATATCGTTATCGTATATCGTTATCGTACATCGTTATCGTATATCGTTATCGTATATCGTTATCGTATATCGTTATCGTATATCGTTATCGTATATCGTTATCGTATATCGTTATCGTATATCGTTATCGTATATCGTTATCGTATATCGTTATCGTATATCGTTATCGTATATCGTTATCGTATATCGTTATTGTACATCGTTATCGTATATCGTTATCGTATATCGTTATCGTATATCGTTATCGTATATTGTTATCGTATATCGTTATCGTATATCGTTATCGTATATCGTTATCGTATATCGTTATCGTATATCGTTATAGTATATCGTTATCGTATATCGTTATCGTATATCGTTATCGTATATCGTTATCGTATATCGTTATCGTATATCGTTATCGTATATCGTTATCGTATATCGTTATCGTATATCGTTATCGTATATCGTTATCGTATATCGTTATCGTATATCGTTATCGTATATCGTTACCGTATATCGTTATCGTATATCGTTATCGTATATCGTTATCGTATATCGTTATCGTATATCGTTATCGTATATCGTTATCGTATATCGTTATCGTATATCGTTATCGTATATCGTTATCGTATATCGTTATCGTATATCGTTATCGTATATCGTTATCGTATATCGTTATCGTATAACGTTATCGTATATCGTTATCGTATATCGTTATCGTATATCGTTATCGTATATCGTTATCGTATATCGTTATCGTATATCGTTATCGTATATCGTTATCGTATATCGTTATCGTATATCGTTATCGTATATCGTTATCGTATATCGTTATCGTATATCGTTATCGTATATCGTTATAGTATATCGTTATAGTATATCGTTATCGTATATCGTTATCGTATATCGTTATCGTATATCGTTATCGTATATCGTTATCGTATATCGTTATCGTATATCGTTATCGTATATCGTTATCGTATATCGTTATCGTATATCGTTATCGTATATCGTTATCGTATATCGTTATCGTATATCGTTATCGTATATCGTTATCGTATATCGTTATCGTATATCGTTATCGTATATCGCTATCGTATATCGTTATCGTATATCGTTATCGTATATCGTTATCGTATATCGTTATCGTATATCGTTATCGTATATCGTTATCGTATATCGTTATCGTATATCGTTATCGTATATCGTTATCGTATATCGTTATCGTATATCGTTATCGTATATCGTTATCGTATATCGTTATCGTATATCGTTATCGTATATCGTTATCGTATATCGTTATCGTATATAGTTATCGTATATCGTTATCGTATATTGTTATCGTATATCGTTATCGTATATCGTTATCGTATATCGTTATCGTATATCGTTATCGTATATCGTTATCGTATATCGTTATCGTATATCGTTATCGTATATCGTTATCGTATATCGTTATCGTATATCGTTATCGTATATCGTTATAGTATATCGTTATCGTATATCGTTATCGTATATCGTTATCGTATATCGTTATCGTATATCGTTATCGTATATCGTTATCGTATATCGTTATCGTATATCGTTATCGTATATCGTTATCGTATATCGTTATCGTACATCGTTATCGTATATCGTTATCGTATATCGTTATCGTATATAGTTATCGTATATCGTTATCGTATATCGTTATCGTATATAGTTATCGTATATCGTTATCGTATATCGTTATCGTATATCGTTATCGTATATCGTTATCGTATATCGTTATCGTATAACGTTATCGTATATCGTTATCGTATATCGTTATCGTATATCGTTATCGTATATCGTTATCGTATATCGTTATCGTATATCGTTATCGTATATTGTTATCGTATATCGTTATCGTATATCGTTATCGTATATCGTTATCGTATATCGTTATCGTATATCGTTATCGTATATCGTTATCGTATATCGTTATCGTATATCGTTATCGTATATCGTTATCGTATATCGTTATCGTATATCGTTATCGTATATCGTTATCGTATATCGTTATCGTATATCGTTATCGTATATCGTTATCGTATATCGTTATCGTATATCGTTATCGTATATCGTTATCGTATATCGTTATCGTATATCGTTATCGTACATCGTTATTAGCTGAGTCATTGGGTGGAAGAGCGTGGGAAGGCTGTTGAGTGTTAACCAGTTACTATTTTCATCGTTCATTATCGTACATTTTCAAAGCTAGATTAAGCCAAATTCAGAATCGGCATATACCCCTCAGGCACAAACGTAACAGAACCAAGGGCAAGCCAGTTTGGCTTACCCCAGAAGTAAGGAGTGCTATACAAGCTAAAAGAAGTGCATTTGGCATTTTGAAGGGATCTTCACTAGATATAAATCAGAAGGCCTACCAGAATGCAAGAAATTCAGTTAAGAAAAAGGTCAGAGCAGCTAAAAGGGCAAAGCAACTTGATTTAGCTGGACATTGTAATGCAGATAGTAAGAAGTTCTTCAGTTTTTATAAGTTCAGTACAGTTTCCAAAAATATAGGTCCATTTAAGGTAGATGGATGATGTGTTAGTTAGCAAGGACAGTGAAATGGTTGAAGTGCTTAATGATCAGTTTCAATCTGTCTTTACTATCGAGGACCAGAGTAGTATTGCAGCACTTCAGCCTGAGCTAGAGACAGAGGAGACTATAGGAGAGCTAGGTGGCATAAGTAGTGAACTTGTTCTAGAATATCTAAAGAAAGTAAGGCCTAACAAGGCAGAAGGACCTGATGAAATCCATGTTAGACTTTTAAGAGAATCTGAAAGGGAGTTGTCGGTTCCATTAGCCATAATATTTTCTAAATTACTCGCAGATAGTCAAATTCCACTTGATTGAAAAACAGCAAATGTTGTTCCTATTCATAAAGAAGGGAGATAGAAGTAAAGAGGAAAACTATAGACCGGTTAGTCTGACCTCATTAGTCTGCAAGGTGCTTGAATCAATCATCAAAGATAAGATTGTTGAATTCTTGGGGCAAAATGAACTCATCAAGGATACACAGCATGGCTTTAGGAAGGGCCGTTCTTGTTTAACTAATCTTCTGGAGTTTTTGGATGTTGCAACAGATAGCTTTGATCAGGGTAAATGTAGCTTTTCTTGATTTCAGTAAAGCATTTGACAAAGTCCCCCATACAAGACTGGGGTTGCAACTTAAAATTCATGGGATCAGGGGCAAGATTCTGGATTGGATAGAAACGTGGCTTTCAGGACGCCAGCAAAGGGTTATATTGAATGGGTGCCAATCACAATGGAAGGAGGTTCTCAGTGGGGTTCCACAGGGCTCAGTCCTGGGCCCATTGCTTTTTATAATATTTGTGAATGCAATTGAGAACAGTATAGACAGCAAAGTCTTGAAATTTGCAGACGATCTAAAAGTTGTCAGGATTATTAGAGGAAAACATGATAAGAAGGTTTTTAATCAGATCTGGACAAGCTAGTTGAGTGGTCTGAAGCATGGCAGATGAAATTCAATTTGAGTAAATGTAAGATTATGCACGCTGGACGGGTTAGCAGTAAACATAGGTATGAAATGGGTGGGCAGAAAATGGAGCAGATTGAAAAGGAAAGAGATTTAGGTGTCGTGGTAAACAATAGACTATCAGCGTCAGACCAGGTTGTAGAAGCTAGGAAAAGGCACTTAGAATGCTAGGGGCCATTAACAGAAATGTTTCCTACAAGAGTGAATAGGTAATAACAAAACTGTATTGTGCATACGTTAGACCACATTTGGAGTATTGTGTACAAGCCTGGTCTCCAACATATGAGAAAGATTGCTGGTTGTTAGAAAGAGTTCAAAAAAGGGCAACAAAAATGGTTAATTGTCTTGGTAGTTTACCTTATGAAGATAGATTAAAGAAATTGGGTATGTTTTCACTTAGATATAGAAGGCTAAGAGGAGATCTAATTGAAGTCTTCAAATTTGTAAATAGTCAGCATTCTGGATATTTAAAGGGTATGTTTGAGTTCAATAGGGAAAATCGAGGTAGAGGTCATCAGCATAAACTCATTATGAAACAAAGTAGGACTAGGCTACGACAGTCATTTTTCAGTAGAAGGGTTGTAGGACATTGGAATATGCTACCAGGGGATGTCGCTGATGCAGTGACACTTGCTTCCTTCAAAATTAGATTAGATAAATACTTTACAGAGAAGGGATTAGTTCATAAATACTCGTGGGATTAGCCTTCTTTTATGCAGGTAGAGTAAGGTGATTTGAAGGGGCGATACTGGTGGAGGGGGGGGGGGGGGGGGGGGGGGGGGTGGGGGTGGGGTGGGGTGCAACCTCGGATGGGCCCAAGAGGATCTTTGTTGCACTTTTCTTTTATGTCTTTTATGTCTTTATATTGTTATTAGCTGAGTCGTTCCCAGGGTGTTACATCGTTATTAGCTGAGTAGTTGGGTGGAAGAGCGTGGGAGGAGGGATGTTGAGTGTTAACCAGCTACTATTTTCATCGTTCATTATCGTACATCGTTATTAGCTGAGTCGTGGAGAGCGTGGGAAACTTAATATGAAGGGGGACAATGAGGGGGACAACATCATGACTGTTTGCTAGGAGTGAACGCAACTTAGACATGTCTTGTCACGGGTGGAGTTTCCTATTCAAATGGTGGGGCGACTGCCACACCAACTTTGTGCTTCGCCCCACTAACTTTTGTCAGATTTGAAGATTTCCTGGCGTTGAAATAGCAATTTTTCACCTGAACCATTGACAACAACCAGCCTATGCCATTTTGATCCACCAACTTTGTCTGAAAAACTCCACCCATGTGTCTTGTTATCAGACTGTTATACGTTGATTTATTTTTCGACACTGCTGTGCGATGTTGATTCACGTTTCGTTGTTGTCGTTTTTGATAAATACATGTGAAACCATGCCTGTAGAATGCTTTAAGAAAGCCGGAGCGCCCTGCAACGCGTCTACACCCCATGCAGCGGCGACCATTACGCCTCTCCCAGTGGTAAACGAACTCCCGCAATACGCCCGGCTGAGGCGTCAATCGACACCCCCTGCATGAGTATTGCGACACCTCGACACCCCATGCAGCGGCGACCATTACGCCTCTCCCAGTGGTAAACGAACTCCCGCAATACGCCCGGCTGAGGCGTCAATCGAAACCCCCTGCATGAGTATTGCGACACCTCGACACCCCATGCAGCGGCGACCATTACGCCTCTCCCAGTGGTAAACGAACTCCCGCAATACGCCCGGCTGAGGCGTCAATCGAAACCCCACGCATGAGTATTGCGACACCTCGACACCCCATGCAGCGGCGACCATTACGCCTCTCCCAGTGGTAAACGAACTCCCGCAATACGCCCGGCTGAGGCGTCAATCGAAACCCCACGCATGAGTATTGCGACACCTCGACACCCGATGCAGCGGTTATCAAGAGTGTTCCGTTAAACCTTTACACCCCATGCAGCAGCGATCACGGTTGTTCCGGTACACCTCCCTGAGTGCTAAACAAAACACCTTCCAGGCGACGTATTTTAGGTTGTGTGGGCTGATTTTTTTTTTGTGAGGGTAGCCTTTGTATACGGTCATGAAAACGCCCACTTGTAATCCTGTTTTCCTTCGTGAGTAAATCTGATTTAAAACCGAATCGGATGCAGGTGCATCTAACTGTTTTGTTTTCTTCTTAAAAGTTGCATCACGGTATTACACTCACAGTATTACCAGTAAGGCGCCGTAGTTGGCGATGAACGAGCGAGCGCGAACGAAATGTATGGTGAATTTCAACTCGATCGGGCAAGTAGTTTCTGAGACACACACACAAAATGTGCACGTGCGCACGTGCAGAGGCACCCCACCCCTGACTTGTGGGAAGGTGGCGGCTGAGAGGTCCCTAACCACACACCAAATTTGAACACAATCTGCCCAGCCGTTGCGGAGTTTTTACGATTTTTTTTCTTCTCAACACGCGGCACGCACCACGCGCAGTGGTAGTCACCCACATGAGTCGGCACTGGTCTCAAACAGGTTAGGTTGGATGGGGCTACTCAGCAAAGAAACCCGCTTGTCCATTGGACGTGCGGTTGTAGATATATTGGCTTCTCAAAAGCGTCACCACGGGCCGGGTCGGGCCGGGCCGCTCATATTAAGATTTTTCCCATATTCCACTGAAGGACGAGCGAGGGCTTCGCGCTCGCTCGTAATCACATATATGGATCAAATGGTGCAAATTAACACGATTATTTCGTCGAATTACCGCAGCATAGGCCTAAACGCGTAAGGAAGTTGTCTCGAATCATGGGGAAACGCTACCTCAAATATAGGGAAATTCCAATCGAAAAAGCTAAAAAGTCTCCAACTTTGGAAAGTTAGTGGAATTTATTTATGCTATGTAAACAGGGCTTGTTGATTTGAACATACCCAATCATGATTTGAGCAACCCCAAAGTTCAATGACCCAAAAATAGTGTATTTTGGTGCGCTTGCTGTCGTTGCCTGCAGTTTACGATAGGCTTTCAAAGTTTTGAATTTCTCGACTAATGTTGGTATTTTTATTTTTACCCCTCCCCGCTCAACAACTTTTTGCTGACAATATAGTTATTGAAATAGGTCTTGAGCACCCCAATCATTTTAATAAAACTACACCCCTGCTTTGAGCCGAGGAAACAGTTCAAATTATCGACGATGTATACATGCGGATATGCCAAAAATGATGAGCTGGTCATGAGCGTTCTGCTAGCTTGAGTGATCCGGACGATTTTGCCGGAGGTGACACTGGCATAAAAGTGCAAGAGTACCACCTGGGCCTGACATACAAGTAGGGGTGTGTACCTGTATGTACAGGTGAACTGCAGGTGTACCGGAAAGTGGAAGGTCATCGCACGGAATAAATACATGAAAAGAAAGCAGTAACTAACCAACTAAGTTACATGCTGGATACAAGTTTTCAACAGAATGGAAACACTGACAGAAATATTAAAGAAACGACCGAGTAAGATCACCCATAGACATGCCGAACTCGTTATTTCCACAATTTGCCGTATATCAGAGCAGGTGCCTGATGACTGTTCACATCACCCCCCCCCCTCACAGCTCAAGGACCTCGGCGTCCGAGTCACTGCGCTTTCCATAAGCATCTGTGTAACAGATTATTCTAACAGAACAGATTATTCTAACAGGTCGTTACCAATTCACTGTATAGTATCAGCGCAAGGCACAATGGATAACGGGCGAGTTTTTGCAAAGAACAAAATCATAATAAGCAGCGGCTTACCAATTATAAGCAATCACAAAACGTCCGAATGGTCTATTGTAAAATGGGGTCAAGTAAGATACTTTTTTGGTTTAAACCGTTGTAGCTTTTCACCATCGTCTTAATTGGTTTATGTTTTGTCCCAAATGGTAATTTGGTGGAAATACTACCAGCCTATAGTGTATTTTAACTGATTTCGGATGTTGCATATTGTTATTTTTTGCTGTCTCACTTCACCCCACCGGGTGAGGGTGAAGTGAGACACGATGTTTGTATGCATGCTTGGTCATTTACATTGGCGGATCCAGAACGGTGGTTTGGGGGTTGGGGGGCACGGGTGGTTGGTTGGTTGGTTGGTTGGGGGGGGGGTCACAAAAAGTCTCACACAATTATGAAAACTCATCAAATTTCGCTTGCTTATGCATTGATAACTGATTTAAACCCAACTTTCCTTAGTAAAAGTTGCTTAGATTTTCTTCTCTATCACGAAATGTGTCAATTTTGCGCAGATTTCAGGCGGTTTGAGGGGAGGGGGGGGGGGGGCATGACCGCTTTGCCGCCCCCCTGGATCCGCCAGTGGACATTTACTGATGTTTGACGAATACAATGAGACAGTTCTCGGCTGTTACAGAACAATAGTTCAATTTTGTGTCACTGCAGCCAAAAATCAGACGCCACATATTACAAAATCATCGCAAAAGGAAATATGTCCATGTTGCTGTATGACCCATATGACGCAATGTTTATACGGTGCATAATCTTGTCATATGAAAACAAAGAAGCCAAACTTGTGTTTCCTTCGTCTTTTAATGTGACACCAAAAGCAAAAATAAAAACTAGATAAATATGTGCTGAGGGAGAGTAAGGAGTTTTAGGGGAGAGTATTTTCGCATTACGGATGGGCAGGGAAGGGGGTAAGGATTCCAGTGCCCCTATGGATCGATAAGTATGTATAATCTACCTTAACCGAGTTTCATGTTTTTACGAGGATAGGTGGAAGTCTTGACAATAATCATCACTGAACCCCAACTCTGTATTTAATGTAGGCATACGAAGACACTATAGTCATACACGAGTTGCGGTCGGGGGGGGGGGGGGTAGTGATTCGAACCCGGGACCTTTCAGTCAACAGGAAACCGCCGCAAAATCCTTCATACAAGGGATGTAGCTCAACTATGTGGGGCGTACAACTAGAGGGTCCAACAATATGAATTGTCAGACTTTTTATTCGCATTTGACACACTTCTCATGCTTGACCTGACTCAAACTAAGGAATGAATGACAGTCACTCGTTCTCTCACATTAACCCCAGGATTGAATAGTTTTATAACATTTCATCATAAAACTCTAAGATACAAGTTTAGTATCAAAATTCACCACAAATTGATTGACATGACAATTCATAGTAATATATTTGTCAGCATTGGCTGCACAAGCTAAAGTTTCGGAAGTTTTCGTTTTGCACATTTTTTTTCCGAATCTATTTTTCCAATAGTTTTTAAGCTTTAATAGAACAACTGTATTTTCGATTATAATAGTGATCAATATTCAATTTACTATCACATGTGTCTCATTTCACCCCATTTTACGGTACGTTTTTGCGC
>JAXIVJ010016682.1:0-28218 GCA_036785665.1 Chirona hameri | reverse complement strand
ATAATACTATATATATATATATATATATATATATATATGTATATAGATATATATATATATATATATATATATATATATATTATATATATATAGTATATATATATATATATATATATATATATATTAGTATATATATATATATATATATATATATTATATTATATATATATAATATATATATATAGTATAATATATATATATATCACCCACTCCACATCATGTCTTTTCGCGGATCCCAGATGAGTCCCTGAAGTCTAAACAGGTGAAAAGGGCGGTGAAAAGGTCGGAGGGGCCCCTAGACGATCTGAAGGGACCCTGTGCCTTTCAACAGTAAGAATGCAGTTATCCAGGGAATCAAACTCAACATTTTTTGTGCCGCTCCGCGGCGCAAATTAACTGCAAATTATATTATATGCGGGTTAAAACATCGTGCCATTTCTCGGTGCATTTATGTGATGTTGCTACTTTCCTATATGATTGGGAAAAATAGTTCACTTTAACACTTTTTTAACGCAATTTTAAAGGAAATAGTTCACCTTTAATTTTTTTACCAAACACAATTTGATTATATTTGTAATACAATTTATTTTTATATTGTCAAAAATGGCCTTATATCGGCGCCGATTCAGGACAGAAGGCCGTAAATTTGTATTGTTTATCAAAACTATATGCATACTCTCTGAGTCAGAGTCCTGACGTCATGCGAATGTAAAAAAATGGTTCAGCCAATCAGATTCGAAAGTAGTCGCGTAAGGATAGACTCGCATTGGAGATGTGCCAACCTGCGGCTGGCGATTCGCTTGCTAGCACCAGCTGCAAGCTGATTGGCTGATGGTATAGCCTCTCCCCGGGCTAGAACCAGTACAACATTCTTTCCCCAGCACCGCATTCCTTCGCCAATTTTTGTTTAATATATTCGGCTGGAGAGTCTTTCAGTCAAGAAAGCTTGCAGATAGGGGTTTCCCAACACGCGCTACAAAACTGCTATCTCAGTTTAAAACTAATGTTGAAGGTGAACTATTTCCTTTAACAGGTCCGCACCATACGCAATGCGGTGTATTGATGAGAATGCATATCCAGGGCATAAGACTCAAAATTTCGCGCCGCTACGCGGCACAATTTATTTTAATTCCTGGTCTTGAGCATAGCAAAAATATTGGAAGTTGTTATAGCTGATTCAAAATTGGTGTCGCTTGTTACAAAGTTGGTATGGCCCATGCCATACCTGTCATACTGCATTCGCCATCCCTTGTAACGTGCCTTTCCAGGTCGTCTTGAGCCTAAAAAATATTGGAAGTTGGTATAGCTGATTCAAAATTGGTGTCGCTTGTTCCAAAGTTGGTATGGCCCATGCCATACCTGTCATACTGCATTCTCCATCCTTGTAACGTGCCTTTTCATCCGTTTTGTTTGTCGCTTTCAACGCTTGGAAAGGGGCCCTTTCCAGGCGCCCCCCCCCCCCTGGACGAAATTCTGGCTACGTGCCTGCCCAAACTTGATCCTCATTAGGTCAGAATGGACCATCAGCAGGCGAGAATGGGCCTTCTATAGATCAGAATAGTATCGCTGAATGCGGGAATGGGCCCTCTACACGCTGAAATGGGCCTCAGCGGGCCAGAAGGGCTTCCCCACGCCAGCATGTGGCTCTACATACACTCGACTATGGGCCCTTTTGAGGCTCGAGGGAGGGGCCACGACCCTATGGTCCATTCCTCTGGATCCGTCACTGAATCCGTAAGCCTTTTAGCTCACACGTGGACAGCCGCGCTGCGGCGGCAGAAGCTCTTGAACATCTTGGGAGTGGTGGGCTTCAGTAGAACACCGGGAGCCAATCAAGGGTAGTCGAGAACCAAACAGACCTTCGCCTGGTCACCTAACCAGACAACCTTCAGGATTCAGTCGTCATGCCAGTGAATCAAAGCTTGTCTGTATCAACGTGCCGTATTAAGATGCAGACTTATGACTGGCTATCTCTCTGCCCGCCTCCGAGCCCACCGGGAGAGTGCGGGGAGAACGGGAGGGAGGGCCCACCGGGAGAGAGTGCGGGAGGGAGGGTGAAATGTAAATCAGCTGTTGCGGGTCCGCTGGCTATCTGCCAGGACCGCAGTGGCCGCCGTGCAGAGAAGCCGGACCGCACTGTCCGCCGGTCGGCCGTCCGCAGTGAAGGTGAACGACCATCATATGACGTCACGAGGGCCGACAGGTGCGCAGCCCTCGGAAAAGTGCAGCTCGCCGCCTTTCACTCGGAGACGGCGAAGAAAACAAACACTGCAACAATGAATCCATGCTGTGTTTCGCCCCTCAGATAGTACATTTCGATCACCCGGGATCGGCGGAATCTTTTCCTGTCGCATTTTTTTTTCTCACCATTTTCAAGCATTGTTCAATGATAATAGCTGCAGCAGTGACTGTGCAATGCTAAATCAGCTTAAGAGTGTCTCATCCCCCTGTACTCCTACCATTACTACAGAGGATGTGAGCTGTGCAGTGGCTAAGCTAAAAAAGTGGGAAGTCTGCAGGGTGGGACCATATGTCTACTGACCATCTGCTACATTTGCAACCTGACATGCTTTCCATCATTGCGATCCTATTCAATACCATGATTAACCACTCAAATCTGCCTGATGGCCTGGTCTATTCATTGCTAGTTCCTTTGGTTAAGGATAAAGGTGGTCTGCTAGATGACAAATCAAATTACAGGGCTATAGCTCTTTCTACGACACTGTCAAAAGTACTAGAACTCATTCTGATTGAGAGGCTGGAACCCTTCTTATTTACAAGTGATGCTCAATTTGGGTTTAAGACAGGACATTCCACCACTCTTGCTACTTATGTACTCAAAGAAACAATTAATCACTATACTAAGTTGGGCAGTCCAGTATATGCCTGCTTTCTTGATGCAAGTAAAGCATTTGATAGAGTCTGTCATTCAAAGCTCTTTCAGATACTGTCTGAAAGAGGAGCTCCCTCATCCTACCTGAAACTTCTACTGAACTGGTACAGGAACCAAACGATGGGAGTGAAATGGGCTAACAGTTCCTCTGATCCCTTCTCTGTAGAAAATGGTGTGCGTCAAGGTGGCAACCTCTCGCCCCTGCTGTTCAATGTGTATATTGATGACCTTATATGTAACTTGCGGATGTCACCGCTAGGATGCCACATTGGTGAATGTTCTGTAAATGTGCTTGCCTATGCCGACGACATTGTGCTACTTTCGCCCACTAGGGCAGGTCTGAAAGAGCTAGTTAATACGTGTGAAACATTTGCTTTGTCAAGGGATATCAAATTCAATGTAAAAAAGACTGTCTGTATGCTATTCAATCCTCAACGACCACATGTATCCTCACATCTGACTAGTTCACAGACCCCAGTTATCTCTTTGAATGGTCACAAGCTGGCCTGGGTCAATCAATTTAAATATCTGGGTCACATATTGGCCACCGATATCAGTGACAGAGGGGACATTCGCAGGGTAAAGCGATTGATGTATTATAGTGCAAATATGATCTGTGCTAGGGTTGGCCATGCCAACAAGGACATTGTGATCAAGCTCTTTAAAGCCTTCTGTATGAACATGTATGGCTGTGAGCTGTGGGACACACTCAGGGATAAGAAGGCCTTCCGTGAACTGTGTGTGGCATATCACTCATGTATCAAGAAATTAGTAAAGATGCCAGTGTGGACCAGAAATCATGTTCTATGTAAGTCCCTCAAGCTTCTTCCCTGTCCTATGCTAGTTGCTAGCAGACAACTTTTGTTTTACAAGAGGCTTCATTCTAGTGAAAATAGTATTATAAAAACCCTGTGTGTAAGTGTCATAGGCCATAATGGCATCGTAGCAAAAACGCATCTTCATATTAGACGGGAGTATGACCTAATGGCCCTTAACCTCCCAGCAGCAGGAAAAAATGACATTGTCAACCTTTTTGCGTCCCACCTGAATCGGATCGTTGCACAGCGGAACCAAGACCACCATGAGTTGCTGAGGGGCATTGACCCTGGCTAGTGTATGACTTGTGTTTTGTTGTGTCTGTCTTGTGTACTATCTCCTTCCCATTGTGTGCGCTGCAAAGATATGTACCAACGCTGGTGCGAAATAAACGTTATTATTATTATTATTATTTTAGCTGCACACCGTCCTGTAGGGACGCCGAGGAGGAGTCCGATCGGCACACCAATCTCTGATGGCGACTCCACGGAACCGGCCACCTCGTTCTGGCCTCACCGGCCATGTGAAATACTATCGCACGGCATTACTGACCGATGGGTGCTGGCGCTGATAGTTATCACATTCCAAGATGGCGGCGTGTTCCGTTGCAGTATTTACCGGGTCCGGGTGCATCCTTCATGTGCTGCACTCTGTCTGGACTGGTACGACTCCGGTCAGGCCACAGGTTCTCCGGGTCCGGGTGCATCCTTCATGTGCTGCACTCTGTCTGGACTGGTACGACTCCGGTCAGGCCACAGGCTCTCCGGGTCCGGATGCATCCTTCATGTGCTGCACTCTGTCTGGACTGGTACGACTCCGGTCAGGCCACAGGTTCTCCGGGTCCGGGTGCATCCTTCATGTGCTGCACTCTGTCTGGACTGGTACGACTCCGGTCAGGCCACAGGTTCTCCTGGTCCGGGTGCATCCTTCATGTGCTGCACTCTGTCTGGACTGGTACGACTCCGGTCAGGCCACAGGTTCTCCGGGTCCGGGTGCATCCTTCATGTGCTGCACTCTGTCTGGACTGGTACGACTCCGGTCAGGCCACAGGTTCTCCGAGTCCGGGTGCATCCTTCATGTGCTGCACTCTGTCTGGACTGGTACGACTCCGGTCAGGCCACAGGTTCTCCGGGTCCGGGTGCATCCTTCATGTGCTGCACTCTGTCTGGACTGGTACGACTCCGGTCAGGCCACAGGCTCTCCGGGCTGGAATAGTTCACTGTAGAGGTTACCATGGTATCACGCTACGTCTACGTCCGATCTTATGAATGCTCTGCGACTATCGCGACGAGTTCTGTGCAGTGTTGCCATATTTTATTTGGCATAACATTTGACATGATATGGAACATGACATGGCGATATGGCTACTCAACACTGTGTCCTCTACAGCTATCTTAAAATTGTAACTTCACCTTTGAGACAGATATTAGGCGATAAAGTTGAACGGTTAGCTTACAAACTTATATACACTTCGGGGGCCACAACATCTTCCAGGAGCTAATGGCAACGGAAAAAATTGAATTATTCTGATATTGGCTGCAGAGTTGCACTGATAACATTGTAGTTGTATCCACTGTCTTTTTCAGCATTTTAGAGTAAACTTTTTAAAACAGATTCTCCTGAAAATCGACACTCTTCTCTGATCAACACAGGATGCAAAGCTTCATGACGTCTTATGTATGTTTGTTACGTTATAATGCATTAGATAAGTTTGCGCAACTTCCTATAAGTTGCCATTGTTTTGCAAATTTAACTACCTACCTAGAAAGTGGTATTATAGAAGCCGCATTCCATACCAGGTCCTTCACTAAGTTTTATAGTTAAAAATGTGTTTATGATCCAAATGTAATCCTCCTTGACAACTCACGCCGAAACATATCTTACAACAACACTTTAAACTAACGGTTTGTGCTTTTCCGCAAATGAGACCTAAGTTATCAAAAGCCGGTATTTTTCAGCGTCACGGCATACCATTGGTCAAGTATATGAAGGAAAATTCACCTTCAGGCTCACCGTCACCAGATCAGGGATGGAGATCCTGGGGGTACCAACCCCCCTGGTCCCCCGGATGTTTAAAACTGGGGGGTCCAAGGGGGTCCAATACAAAAATGAAAACTGGGTGGGGGCCCTCTTGAGCAGAAGAAAGCGGACGGTCACATGCTAAAATGGAAGCTTATAAACCGAGTTAGCCGTCTTCAAGTCGGCATGGGTGATCAATGCCGACTTAAAAACGACCTGATGGGGCCCTGGGTCGACCAGAGGCCCTCGGTCGTCCTGAGAGGGCCCTTGGCCGGCCTGAGAGGGCTCAGAGTCGGCCTGGGGGCTCACAGTCGTCTTCAGGGGCCCATAGTCGGCCTGAGGGGGCTCTCGGTCGTCCTGAGATGGCCCTTGGCCGGCCTGAGAGGGCCCAGAGTCGGCCTGGGGGCTCACAGTCGTCTTCAGGGGCCCATAGTCGGCCTGAGGGGCCCTCGGTCGTCCTGAGATGGCCCTTGGCCGGCCTGAGAGGGCCCCCAGAGTCGGCCTGGGGCTCACAGTCGTCTTCAGGGACCCATAGTCGGCCTGAGGGGGCCCTTGGTCGGCGTGAGATGGCCTTCGGCCTGCCTAAGGGGGCCCACAGTCGACCTAAGAGTGCCCAGAGCCGGCCTGGGGTCCCACAGTCGGCCTGACGGGCCCTTGGTCGGACTGATATGACCCTCGGTCGGTCTGAGGGGGGCTTTCAGTGGCGCACGCAGGGGGGGGGGGGGGGTCAGCTGACCCCCCCCCCCCCAATTTCTGAGGGACCCGTATTCTGGCTCATACCTGGCAGGGGCCCGGTCTTGGTCAGGCCCGATAGTGGCAGGGGCCCGGTGCTGGCAAAGGCGTGATATGGGGCCCGATCACAACAGGGCCCAGTCCTTGCATATTATTGATACGGGCCAGTTTCTGGTAGGGGCCCGGTCTTTGTCAGGCACGGTCGAGGCAGGGGACCCGTGCTGGCAAAGGTGATATGGGGTCCGGGCAGGACGAGGGAGCGGTCAGGACCAGGGCCTGGTCACAACAGGGCCTGGTCCTTGCATATTCTTGATACGGGCTCCGTTCTGGTATGGGTCCAGTCTTGGTCAGGTCCGATCAAAGCAGGGGCCAGGTGCTGGCAAAGGCGTGATACGGGGCCCGGTCAGGTTGAGAGAGCCCGGTCACAACAGGGTCCGGTCGTAAAAATAGTGGCTAGAGCAAACATGAACTAAATCTATCCATTTACAACTGAGAAATATGCGTTTTTATTTTTTTCCCAAAGGGTTACATTGAAAAGGTCACGATTATAACTTAACCTTATGTCACCGATATAGAAAATACGAGATAAACTAATTGTAGTTCCTAATCACCTCATGATGTGCCATGAGTTTCATGTCGCTCGATTAACCACTGTGGCGGTGGTGCTACCTAAAAGTTGTTTGGTGGTCATGTCATTTGACCTGACCTGGTGACCTGACCTGACCTGGTGACCTGACCTGACCTGGCCGGGACCCCATTTTTGTTGTTGTTGCAAAAACGTGGCCTAGCTATTTATATCAAGTTGCTGAAAGTTTCAAGTCGATATCTTTATGCGTTTTCTGATTATGGCGGAAAACCAGGGGGGGGAATACCCCAGCGCCTCCAGGGTTAATTCCTACTCCGTTCGCGAACGTAGCCTAGAGTAGTTTATACGGGACTTTGACGTCCAAAGGCTGGGACTTTTAAACCTGTAGAGGATAAAATCTAGGAGGATAAAAAGAAAGAAAGAAAAAACATAATTTGGCCGAAATTATCAAATTGCCTCAATTTCCAAAGAGATAATTCCTTAATTCCTAGATAATATATAAAGCTCCGTGTAAACGCGTTTTCTATCTACACTACAATTTTCGCATAAGCATCTCAAATATATACATATTGGGGCGTAGCCAAACATAGGTAGGTATTCATATTGTGGCGTAGCCAAATAATATTGTAATAATCAACTTCACTGATGAAATAAAATGTCTCGCAATTTGGCACATGTTACGTTTCATCGTCAATACTAGAGATGTACCTAGGGACCGATGATTTTGAGTATCCAAGTCCACTAGACAATGGTTAGCAGATCTCCCGAAAAAAAAACACTTCTAGTTATTACGACGTTTGGAATTTTTGAAGTGATCTGTTGTTCCCCGTGCTTCTCTCATTTTGACCAAACTCTAGAAAGCCTGTGCGCAGCTTCCAGACAGCTATGCAGCAGCTGGTTGACACCAGACCCTAGATCCGTTGGTTATGCCTTCCTAAAGGGAGTGTGCCTACTCACATCGCTTATTTGGGGTTATTGACACTGGTCTATAGAACATAATTGTCTGATTTGACCCATGACTTCGTTTCTCCAGATTCGCCCTAGTTGCTGATATATTCCAAAGACTGCAGGAACTTGCTGGGAGCAAAAAGTTATCAGGTAGACTCCAGAGGGCTTCCGCTACTAGAAGCACTGTAACTATCGATTAAACTGCTAGCATATTGTTAGCGCCATCCAATAGTAATTCAACAAAACAGCTTGTGCACGCTGACAGCAGCAGCCGAACAGAAACTGGACGGCCATCATGTTTTTCGATGATGGCCGTTTCGATGATGGCCGATGACCATTTTTTTGTTGAAGATATCAATTTAGAGCTACGAAACTTGCACGTAATAAAGCTCACAGTGGCAAGAACGTGCTGTGCAAAACGGTCACATGATGTGACCGTAATTGTATTGTCTTATGTGTGCCGTTTTACATAATATCACCATAGTGGCGATCGTTTTATAGATGTCGAAACAAAAAATAATAAGAAAAAAAACAATATAAGTTAAAATTCAACTAAAGGGGCTACAGATGTGAATGTCATCATATACAACAATAACACCAATAGCTACTTACCGTATGAAAAATATTTTTGACATTCCAAAACAGTAGGCACACTCCCTTTAAGTCATGCGCTAAACCGTCTCCACATTTGTTGCGATGTTGTATGTTATAAAAATCAGCAACGTATTGCACCTTAAAGTTAATAGTTCACCTTGGAAATTTTTTACCCAACACGATTTGATTATATTTTTTAATACAATTTCTTTTTATATTGTCAAAAATGGCCATATATCGTGCCGATTCAGGACAGAAGGCCGTAAATTTGTTTTGTTTATCAAAACTATATGCATACTCTCTGAGTCAGAGTCCTGACGTCACGGGAATGTAAAAAATGGTTCAGCCAATCAGATTCGAAAGTAGTCTCGTAAAGATAGACTCGCATTGGAGATGTGCTAACCGGCGGCCGGCGTTCGCTCGCTAGCACCAGCTACAAGCTGATTGGCTGATGGTATAGCCTCTGGCCGGGCTAAAACCAGCACAACATTCGTTCGCCAGCACCGCATTCCTTCGCCAAAAACTCAAATATATTCGGTTGGAGAATCTTTTCAGTCAAGAAAACTTGCAGATAGGGGTTTCCCAACACGGCCTACAAAACTGCTATCTCAGTTTAAAACTAATGTTGAAGGTGAACTATTTCCTTTAAAGGAAATAGTTCACCTTCAACATGGGGTTTTGAACTGAAATAGCAGTTTTGTAGCCCGTGTTGAGAAATCCTTATCTGGAACTTTTCTTGGCTGAAAAGACTCTCCAGCCGAAGATATTTGACTTTTTGGCGAAGGAATGCGGCGCATATATGATATACCGTACCGTCTGAACTGTGCCAGCACTGCATGGAGCATGCGCAGACCAATAACGCACACCATAACATTAATAATGTACAACCTTCTGTCCTGATTGGCGCGATGTGGGACCATTTTTGAAAAGAAAAAAAGAAACTGTATTAAAAAATATAATAAAATCGTGTTCTGAAAAATTTCCGAAGGTGAACTATTTCCTTTAAAGGAAATAAGTTCACCTTCAACATGGGATTTTGAACTGAAATAGCAGTTTGGTAACCCGTGTTGAGAAATCCTTATCTGCAACTTTTATTGGCTGAAAAGACTCTCCAGCCGAAGATATTTGACTTTTTGGCGAAGGAATGCGGCGCATATATGATATACCGTACCGTCTGAGAGTGCCAGCACTGGTCTGAGCATGCGCAGACCAATAACGCACACCATAACATTAATAATTTACAACCTTCTGTCCTGAATTGGCGCGATGTAGGACCATTTTTTAAAAGAAAAAAAGAAACTGTATTCAAAAATATAATAAAATCGTGTTCTGAAAAAAATTCCGAAGGTGAACTATTTCCTTTAACTGATCACACGTACCTGCTACGAAAATACCGTATCAGTTCACCACTACTGAGTGTTGTCATTGACATTCCGTCAACTCTCGACGGTTGTACCGCACATCAGTAGCACACGCACCTAAAATTCGCACATCAGTAGCACACGCAGTCACATTACACGACATTGACAAGACAATGAGCATGTCTCAGATTCCATGCTGTAGGGGGCTCGCTCAAAAACAAGTGACCGAAATCCGCGAAGTTTTCTTTTTAAAAAAATGTGTCGGGCCCGCACACAAGGGGCCCGGGGCCTCTTAGGACTCTGCCCCCCCCCCCCCCACACCCACACCCCAAATGGAATCCTGCGTGCGCCACTTGGTTGGCTTGAAGGGGCCCTCGGTTGGCTTAACCCGCGCCGTGCCGGGGGGGGGGGGGGCGTTTAGACCCCCCCCCCCCTAAAGTTTTTCGAGGATTGCGCGCCGCCGTTTTGGCACAGCTATTGAGGAATCCATTGTCCACATATTGTTAAAAAAAATGACCACGGGTCATCTCCGGTCAGGTCACCAGACCTGGTCACGTGACCCCACCTCCAAAAGTGTGCGGTCGTCTCACAGCCACAGTTTATGGCCGATCGATTTCGTACTTACAGGATTTTATAAGGACAATGGTACCTAAAATTCGTTTATCTCAGCTTTTCGATATCGGTGACCTAAGGTCGGGTCAATTTCGTGACCTCCCCATTATTTGTCAATGGGGAGATATTCAAATGCTTCCTATTCTGAGGATACGCATGATATCAGCCCAATTACTTCTGGATCATGTTATCATAGGCCATTCTTGAAGACCCAGGTGCAATTGTGGTTCAGTGACCATTGCAGGGTCAGCTGAGGTCATCTGAGGTCACCAACACTTTTTGTCAATAACTCTCGTCAAAATCAAGATAGAGACGTGAAACTGGCACCAATGTGTTTATCTCGTCGATGCACGTCTCCCAATGTGCAACATGACCTAATTGGGTCACCATTTGACCTTGACCTGAGGTCAAATTTTTAAGTTGACCTAACCTGGTCAACATGAATATGATTCGAAGCGCCTTGACAATACAAACACGATGGCGTCACAATTATTGCCGTGTCTGTATTAGGTAAAACGATATTTGTGAAAACTGTTTTGCCAAAGAATAGCCTTTTTGACATTTGATGAGCTTTGGAGCCTAAACCACTGACCTTAGCTCCAAATCTGAGGACACCTCACCGATTGCATTTTGCAATAGCTTTCTTTCCAGGTCCTAAAACTGGAAAATTTTACCCTTGATGACCTTTGGTGACCTCAATATTGACCTTAAAATATGCCTGAAATATTTTTAAAATGCATTTTGACGAGCTTTTGAACGGTGTTCTCGGTTTTTGCCTACGTTCTATAGGAGCCGAGTTAGAGGGGGCGTCGAACCCCCCCCCCCCCCCCCCCCCCCCCTCAGTCAGTGAGAGGGGCTCATAGTCAGCCTGAGAAGCCTTCGGTCGGCATGAATTGGCCCTCAGTCGGCTTGAGGGCCCTCGGTTAGCTAGGAGAGCCCAAGACCTCAGTCGGTCTAAGGAGGCCCTCAATCAGCTTGAAAGGGTCGTCGGTGGGCCTGCGGGACCCTCGGGCTTCCTGAGATGGCTCTCGGCCGGCCTGAGGGGCCCTCGTTCGACCTGAGAGGCTTTCGATCGGTCTGAGGGACCCTCGCTCGGCCTGAGATGTCCCTCGGAATCCTCGATCGGCTTGACAGGGCCCTCGGTCGGCCTGATAGTCCTCAGTAGACTGTAGGGCAGTGGCGGATCCAGAACGGGTGGTTGGGGGGGGGGGAAATTCCCAAAAGTCTCACACGATTCTGAAACTCATCGGATTTGGCTTGTTTATGCATTGATAGCTGATTTAAAGTTAACTGTCCTTAGTAAAAGTTGCTTAGATGTCTTCTATATCAGGAAATGTGTCAATTTTTCGCCGATTTCAGGCGGTTGGGGGGGGGGGGTGCAATTGCCCATTTTGCCCAACCGTAGATCCGCCACTGCTTTAGGGGGCTCTCGGTCGGCTTGAGGGGGCCCTTGGTCGGCCTGAAGGAGAACTGTCGGCCTGAGGGTCTGAGGACCCGAGCGTATTTCGGCCTGAATGTCCCTGGTCTGGTCTGAAACGTATTTTTAAGACTTGGTCGTGCCCAATGCCTGGCTGACATGGCCCTATGTCAGTCTGAGTGGGCCCTCTCAATCTGAATGGGCTCTATGTCGGCCTGGGAGGGCCTTAAAGGAAATAGTTCACCTTCAACATTAGTTTTAAGCTGAGATAGCAGTTTTGTAGCCCGTGTTGGGAAACCCCTATCTGCAAGTTTTCTTGACTGAAAAGACTCTCCAGCCGAATATATTTAATTGTTTGGCGAAGGAATGCGGTGCTGGCGAAAGAATGTTGCACTTGTTCTAGCCCGCGCAGAGGCTACGCCATCAGCCAATCAGCTTGCAGCTAGTGCTAGCAAGCGAACCGCCGGCCGCCGGTTGGCACATCTCCAATGCGAGTCTATCCTTACGCGACTACTTACGAATCTGATTGGCTGAACCATTGTTTACATTCGCGTGACGTCAGGACTCTGACTCAGAGAGTATGCATATAGTTTTGATAAACAATAAAATGTACGACCTTATGTCCTGAATCGGCGCGATATAAGGCCATTTTTGACAATATAAAAAGAAATTGTATTAAAAAATATAATCAAATCGTGTTCGGTAAAAAAAAATCCAAGGTGAACTATTTCCTTTAAAGGAAATAATTCACCTTGAAATTTTTACCCAACACGATTTGATTATATTTTTTAATACAATTTCTTTTTATATTGTCAAAAATGGCCTTATATCGCGCCGATTCAGGACAGAAGGCCGTAAATTTGTATTGTTTATCAAAACTATATGCATACTCTCTGAGTCAGAGTCCTGACGTCACGCGAATGTAAAAAATGGTTCAGCCAATCAGATTCGAAAGTAGTCGCGTAAAGATAGACTCGCATTGGAGATGTGCCAACCGGCGGCCGGCGATTCGCTTGCTAGCACCAGCTGCAAGCTGATTGGCTGATGGTATAGCCTCTGCCCGGGCTAGAACCAGTACAACATTCTTTCGCCAGCACCTCATTCCTTCGCCAAAACCTCAAATATATTCGGCTGGAGAGTCCTAATTGAGCTAGAGTTTCGAGACAATAACGAACGTGTTGCTTGTGACGAGAGAAAGCCGCTGACACCCGATTTTAAGGTATTGGATCATTAGGTGACCTCTGAGTTCATGTCAATGACCCAAAAGTCATACAAATCGAAAATGCGTATAAATTGAATTTTATCGAGCTAGAATCGTGAATGAGCCTACCATAATGCTTAATAGGTGCCAAATTCATAATCAGCGTCACAAAATGTCCTAAACACTGCCAAATTAAAAAAAGGTCATGTCAGGTCATCTGAGGTCATTGACCACGGTTGACCTGTGGATGCGCATGGCCCCAGTGGAACATATAATTATCTAAAATGGATCCCAAATTTGAAATCAGCGTCACAAATTGTCCTAGAAACCGCCAGAAGCCCAAAAAGTCATCTGAGGTCATCGGAGGTCGATGACCTCAGTTGACCTCTGAAAAGGTCAATCGAGGTCACAATCTCAGTGGAAACCACCACTGTCACCTGGAAACACCTTTGCATATGCTCCTGAACAACAAACACTCGGAAACTGCACAAGTTACAAGCATCGATCTGTGGGACGCCAGTTGCGCCTGACATGACCTTAAGAAACAGATCATAGGTCACGGGTCATGTGGGTTAGAAATTCAATTTTTGGATTGTGTCAAATTTTTCAAAAGTAGGGTACTGCAAGTTTCATCGCGATCGGTTAGAAACTACGCGAGTTATTCCAGAAAAACCGAGGGGGGGGGGGGGGCATCCACCCCCTACCCGGGCGAGGGTTAATCTGATCCGCACATGCATCAGCCATGGGAATAATCATTAATTATCCGAGAGTGGGTGGCAGTCAGTTCACGCTGCCACTCTCATCCGGCTTCACTGGCTGAGTGTCGATTTTCTCCCTATAACTACAACTTACAAGTGCATTAAATAAAACTGCATACTTATGCCAATATGCTACATCCAATAGCAAATACTAAAGTAGGCGCCGTCTTTATATTCTTGAATAAAACTCGAGATAAATTTTAAAAGAATACAAAACATAACACAAAAACATAAAATAAACACGATGCACAGTGTGCAGCTTATGACACAATTGCATCCACTTAAAGGAAATAGTTCACCTTGATTTTTTTTTACCAAACACGATTTGATTATATGGTTCAGCCAATCAGATTCGAAAGTAAGGATAGACTCGCATTGGAGATGTGCCAACCGGCGGCCGGCGGTTTGCTTGCTAGCACCAGCTGCAAGCTGATTGGCTGATGGTATAGCCTCTGCCCGGGCTAGAACCAGTACAACATTCTTTCGCCGGCACCGCATTCCTTCGCCAAAAAATCAAATACATTCGGCTGGGAAGTCTTTTCAGTCAAGAAAACTTGCAGATAGGGGTTTCCCAACACGGGCTACAAAACTGCTATCTCAGTTTAAAACTAATGTTGAAGGTGAACTATTTCCTTTAATTCGGTAAGACAGGACCCTCAGCGTCTTTGAGAGAACCATCGGTCGACCTGACAGAGCTCGCCGCCGGTCTGAGGGGAATGTATGTTTTTGCCCCTCCCAAAAATAACGGCTTGCAAATCTCTTTACTTTCTCCTGCTCAACAACTTCTCGCTGACCCCCCCCCCCCCCGGTCAACAACTCTTCCCTGACCCCCCCCCCCCCCCGCTCAACAACGCTAGATTCGCCACTACCCCGGGGTCCCTTGTATTGCGGGGGCCCTGTCGCTGGTGGGCCTCCTCCAGACTGGAACCCCCCAGACAAAAAAAAAGATCTCCAGCCCTGCACCAGATTGGAGTTGCGTCGACGAAAAGCTTTCGAATCAACTACATTTACTAAGGGTAGGTAATATGATAGAAACGTATTCTGCCGACAGTCTGCTTCCCATGAAGCAAGGCAATGCCCCTTCGTTCAATCTAACTACGTTCCCATTATTCATCAGTTTTGCCATGTCTTGCACACGTGTTGCCAATACCGCTAGCGTTCGCTCACCCGTGCACACTGCACACTAAGCTCCGGCCACCCCCATCTGTACCTTGAACACGACGCGGCGCTATCGAGCCACGCTGTCGGCTCCCTCCCACGCCTTCCGCGTACCTGCCGACCTTACCGTCAGCATTCCTCTCCCCGCTCTATTCACCGAGTCACCCCTCCCGCCATGTCCCTCCCCCCCCCCCCCCGGCCGGCGGCATCCCGCATCTCGACAAAAGCCTGCTCCCCGGCCGGTGGCGGCGCCCGTCCGTCCCCCAGGTGGGCGGCCTGGGTGCGCGCCTGGCACATACCTGCTCGGTGCGGCCGGCCGCGCGCCGCCACCGCCGCCGCCCGCCAGTGTCCGGTCAGAGTGCGGGCCGCGAGGGTCCGAGAGCTGTCGAGTCGGCGGAAGCGGGGCTACGGGCCCTCTGACACTGTGATAGTCAGATCGGTGTGCGCGGGATGAACGAACAGCTGTGACAGTGCGCTGAACGCAGCATTTATCTGTGCGGATTGGTGTCCGGGTGGTTTGCATTGTGAAGTGGTTGGCCTCGGGTGCCATCGTGTTCGGCGAGCGGGGTCCGCGTACCGGGCGGGCTGAGTGCAGCGATTCTCAGTGGCCTGCGGGCGGAGTGTGGGCGCGCGGAGGAGGCGATACCATCTTTAGCGACACCCGGGCGGTCCACGCCGGCTCACGACCACAGCGAGGGACGGCCGCAGCGAGAGGGCGACTCTGCCGGCGGAGGCTGGACGCATCGCAGGGGGTCGTTAGCTGCGGCAGCGGCGGCGCGGCGCCCCGGTGGGAATCTGACCGGGCGCGTGATCCGGGTGATCGCCCTGAGAGCGCCGAGAGAGAGAGAGAGAGAGAGGCTGGACGACGCGCCGTGGCCGCTGCGTGAGCTCGCACAGTCGCCTTGTTTTGGCCGCCCGCAGCAGCCGGAGGTCTCCAAACCTGCACCGTGTGGCTCTCAAACCGCGGCCGGGGATGCAGGCGCGGTGACTGAGAGCTGATACAAGGAAGGTGAGTAACGCGCTGCAGTCGGAAATCTGAGCTGGGTCAGGTGAGCTCCGTGGTGTGGACCCGGACCCGGATCGTGACGTCAGCGTGTGGTGCTGGCCGGAGAGGCTCTGAGCCAGTCAGCCGGTCGGCGGGTCGGTCAGTCCGGCGCCGACCACGCGCGCTTTCTCTGACGAGAGCCCTCCGGATCTGATCCGGCTGTGTGTCTGTCGTGAGAGGTTGACAAACGGCCAAGATCCTCTTTATAGAGCTGTTCGGCACGCGGCTTAGCCTGTCAAGTGTCATCCGACTTGGAGGATTCCCAGCGCTTTGTGGAGTCCGAATCAGTCCGATCGGTTATTAGTAATTCCTTCCTGTTTTAATGATCCGAACCATTCCTTTTGTAACGGCTCGAGAATGTATTGTCCTTCATTAGGGTGATGCTATCGGCGAACTGCGGCTGGGCGACCGTTGGTCTGCGCGCCAGTTCGTGACCTTTCGTCTCGTCACGGGCCTGGCGCTCTCATTGTCTCTGCGCAGCGGGCGGGTGCGGGCACCCATCACATCGGCTGTGGGTCGCGACCCGGCCACCTGTCCCATGCCGGCCGTGACCGGCCCGACCGCCCACCGCGAGACGCCAACAGAGGCGCGGCCAGCCACCACCTGACCTTCGGCTCTCCGACGCACCCTCCCCGCCCTCACCCAGCCGCCCTTGCTCCGGTGTCTTCTGAATCAGCCGCCGGTGACCTGCGGCGACCCGGGACCCGCGCTGGCCGCACCACCAGCTCGCGAGCAGTGTGGTTTGGGGCCGTGACCTTGGTCGGGTCATGGCACCGTCCGGACCACACTCCGAACCGGTCTGTGGCGCCCGCGGCTATGGCTGCCCGGGCGCCGGTCGGACTGGTAATCTGGCGTCTAGGAGGTCGGCTCGCCGACGCTGCAGAAGGTACACTTTCCTATACGTACGAGTGATGTAATGCGAATCTTAGAAGCATACTTGCTTGACCACGTAACACAAAGCCTCGGAAAGTGATCGGCGAGTGAGCACGAACATGTCCATGTCCCACATTTGTGGACATGTTTGTGGGCGTGAGCCTCACCCCGAGCACCACCTACCTGTGCAGAGCACCACCTACCTGTACAGGCTGTGATACTTCAGAATGCTGTCGGGCTGCTCCCCGCCTGGTGAGTGAAGCCTTGGCACGACCCCGTACGTCACGCGGGCTGGAGACAGAGCCGGCCGGCTGACGTATGGCCGTGTTGTGAGGCTGAAGAATGCCAGTGCCGCCACCGCGGCGGCTGCAACATGCCATGAGCTCAGACTCAGGAAAGCGACGGCCTCGGGCGTGATGCGAGCTGTGGTCAGTCGCCGGCACCACACCGACATGGCCTGCCCCCAGACGGAGGGCCACACCGTCATGGCCTGCCCCCAGACGGAGTAATCCGCCGCCGCAGCCGCCGCCCCGCCGCAGCCGCTTCTCTGCGGCAGGAAATCTCTCCGTCACGCACCTCCGGCTGATATGGTCATCGGTGTGCCTCGGTCCAGCTCACCCTGACCGTGTGTTTATTCCCAGGAGGACTGACTTCACTAAATTGTATTATGGCTGAAACGTCATGCTATTCTTTTGGGAACCGACTCGTCTATATTTATTGGTGTGTCAAAGCGAGCCACAGCGTGTCGTGACACAGCGTGTCGTGCCACAGCGTGTCGTGCCACAGCGTGTCGTGGCACAGCGTGTCGTGGCACAGCGTGTCGTGCCACAGCGTGTCGTGCCACAGCGTGTCGTGCCACAGCGTGTCGTGGCACAGCGTGCCAGTGGGCGACTCCCGAGTCGGCATGTGTGTGTCCCAACTCCCAGTATGCCAGTGTGCCATAGTGTCGCCATGTGTCACCATGTGTCTCTGTGTCGCCATGTGTCACCATGTGTCTGTGTGTCGCCATGTGTCACCATGTGTCAGTGTGTCACCATGTGTCACCATGTGTCTGTGTGTCGCCATGTGTCACCATGTGTCTGTGTGTCGCCATGTGTCACCATGTGTCGCCATTTGTCACCATGTGTATGTGTGTCGCCATGTGTCATCATGTGTCTGTGTGTCGCCATGTGTCACCATGTGTCTGTGTGTCGCCATGTGTCACCATGTGTCTGTGTGTCGCCATGTGTCATCATGTGTCTGTGTGTCGCCATGTGTCACCATGTGTCTCTGTGTCGCCATGTGTCAACATGTGTCTGTGTCGCCATGTGTCACCATGTGTCTGTGTGTCGCCATGTGTCACCATGTGTCTGTGTGTCGCCATGTGTCACCATGTGTCAGTGTGTCACCATGTGTCACCATGTGTGTCTGTCGCCATGTGTCACCATGTGTCTGTGTCGCCATGTGTCACCATGTGTCTGTGTGTCGCCATGTGTCACCATGTGTCTGTGTCGCCATGTGTCACCATGTGTCTCTGTGTCGCCATGTGTCACCATGTGTCTGTGTGTCGCCATGTGTCACCATGTGTCAGTGTGTCACCATGTGTCTGTGTGCCACCATGTGTCACCATGTGTCTCTGTGTCGCCATGTGTCACCATGTGTCTGTGTGTCGCCATGTGTCACCATGTGTCTGTGTGTCGCCATGTGTCACCATGTGTCAGTGTGTCACCATGTGTCACCATGTGTCAGTGTGTCACCATGTATCTGTGTGCCACCATGTGTCACCATGTGTCTGTGTGTCGCCATGTGTCACCATGTATCTGTATGTCGCCATGTGTCACCATGTGTCTCTGTGTCGCCATGTGTCATCATGTGTCTGTGTGTCGCCATGTGTCACCATGTGTCTGTGTGTCGCCATGTGTCACCATGTGTCAGTGTGTCACCATGTGTGTGTGCCACCATGTGTCACCATGTGTCTCTGTGTCGCCATGTGTCACCATGTGTCTGTGTGTCGCCATGTGTCACCATGTGTCTGTGTGTCGCCATGTGTCACCATGTGTCAGTGTGTCACCATGTGTCTGTGTGCCACCATGTGTCACCATGTGTCTGTGTGTCATGTGTCACCATGTGTCTGTGTGTCGCCATGTGTCACCATGTGTCTCTGTGTCGCCATGTGTCACCATGTGTCTGTGTGTCGCCATGTGTCACCATGTGTCTCTGTGTCGCCATGTGTCACCATGTGTCTCTGTGTCGCCATGTGTCACCATGTGTCTGTGTGTCGCCATGTGTCACCATGTGTCTGTGTCGCCATGTGTCACCATGTGTCTGTGTGTCGCCATGTGTCACCATGTGTCTCTGTGTCACCATGTGTCACCATGTGTCTGTGTGTCGCCATGTGTCACCATGTGTCTCTGTCGCCATGTCACCATGTGTCTGTGTCGCCATGTGTCACCATGTGTCTGTGTCGCCATGTGTCACCATGTGTGTGTGTCGCCATGTGTCACCATGTGTCTGTGTGTCGCCATGTGTCACCATGTGTCTGTGTGTCGCCATGTGTCACCATGTGTCTGTGTCGCCATGTGTCACCATGTGTCTGTGTGTCGCCATGTGTCACCATGTGCCATAGTGTCGCCATGTGTCACCATGTGTCGGTGTGTCGCCATGTGTCACCATGTGTCTGTGTGTCGCCATGTGTCACCATGTGCCATAGTGTCGCCATGTGTCACCATGTGTCGGTGTGTCGCCATGTGTCACCATGTGTCTGTGTGTCGCCATGTGTCACCATGTGTCTGTGTCGCCATGTGTCACCATGTGTCTGTGTCGCCATGTGTCACCATGTGTCTGTGTCGCCATGTGTCACCATGTGTCTGTGTGTCGCCATGTGTCACCATGTGTCTCTGTGTCGCCATGTGTCACCATGTGTCTGTGTGTCGCCATGTGTCACCATGTGTCTGTGTCGCCATGTGTCACCATGTGTCTCTGTGTCGCCATGTGTCACCAGTTGTCTGTGTGCCACCATGTGTCAGTGTGTCACCATGTGTCAGTGTCACCATGTGCCAGTGTCACCATGTGTCAGTATATCACCATGTGTCAGTGTCACCATGTGTCAGTATGTCACCATGTGTCAGTGTCACCATGTGTCAGTGTCACCATGTGTCAGTGTGTCACCACGTATCAGTGTCACCATGTGTCAGTGTGTCACCACGTGTCAGTGTCACCATGTGTCAGTGTGTCACACTGTGAGTGTGTCACCATGTGTCAGTGTGTCACAGTGCCCGTGTGTCACCATGTGTCAGTGTGTCACAGTGCCCGTGTTCCACCTGTCCATGCCTCCTGCCCCTGTTGCCTACCGTGTCTCACACCTGGCGCGTGTCTGCCCCAGTCTCGGCCGCCGCGGAAGGCCGCCCTGCTATCACACATCTGTGCCACGTAACGGGTCCGTGCCGTCACGCATCTCCCGACAGCTCTGGCGTCTCACTTGACACCGCCAGACGGCCCACGGTCGTGCCGCCAGGCGCTCTCGGTGCGACGTTCGGCGTCCGACGCGTTCCCATGCCCGTGGGTGAGGTGGAGACGTAATGTGGTGTTTGTGTTGACGTGGACGTCCGCCGGTGATGCCACTGTTATTAATCATTAGTGTGGAGTGTCGCCGTAATTGTCAGCAGTCGGGGTGACACCCGGCGGGGCAGTTATCCGTTCCTCGTCGATTTCCGACCGTCCTGACTCCTGACCACCTCTGGAGGTCCGCAGGTCCCTCTCTTCCGACCACCCCTGAGCCACACCGCCGTGGGCGCCGCAGCTCCGAGACAGCCCCGGACGTGTTTGTAGAGTCCTTCATCTCTCCCGGCACCTGCGGTGTGGCCCGCGGCTTGCCCCGTCCGCGCATGGCGTGGATCTCGGACGCCCCCAGACACCCGCGGTGTGCTGCGATCCTGTCCGGGGCTCGCAGCACACCGCGGATGCCCCCCCCCCCCCCCCCCCACACACACACATGGACATCCCTCTGTCGCCAGTGCTCCTCACGAAGACGAGGCAGGGAAGACAAATTTCTGTCAGTGCGTCACTTCCGCCTTTTTAACTCAGGGACGGGTTTAAATAGACGTTTTTAATCCACTGTCCCTTTTCCATCCAAGCCTCGCGGATCGACTCCATCCCGTGGATATCCGCTCCCCTACCCTACCTGGCCGCTGCCGCCTGCGAGGTAGGCCCCCGCCCGGGCCGGGTCTAATGGGATGGGGGGACTGGACCACCTAGCTAGCGGACCGGGGCGGCTCATAACACAATCCACCCCCGGCCCAGCCCCACCGGCGATCCGCGCTGGCAGGGAGACGGAGCTGGCAGGGGGACGGAGCTGGCAGGGAGACGGCTGGCAGGGGGACGCAGCTGGCAGGGAGACGGAGCTGTCAGGGGACGGAGCTGGCAGGGAGACGCAGCTGTCAGGGAGACGGAGCTGGCAGGGAGACGCAGCTGGCAGGGAGACGGAGCTGGCAGGGAGACGCAAAACAAACGCAAGGCGGACCGAAGGTCATTTCAGGTCATTAAAAGACGCGGAGTGTAGCCACACCTGAAAGCCCCGGGATGTTTCGAACCCGCGAGGCCAGAACGGTCTACGCGTAAGGTCAATCGTGGATCATTCTGAGCGTGAAGTCGATCGTACACCGACGCGGTAATAATCCGAACCCTGCGGCGCAGCGACCATGAACCAGTGTGTACCTACACAACAGTGAGGTTTCCTGGCGACTTGTTGTGTAGTCAGTTATCGATCGTGTTCTCGGTGTAGACAATGTGCTCCGGACTAGAGGTGCAGAAAATCCTAAATATTTGGTCACAGCCCCAGTCACGGCCACGGCATGAGCTGCCAAGTCACAGCTTCAGTCATGGCGCTGCCAGACTGGTTATTGATTCAACTTGTTTTTGGAAGGATTCAATCACGATTCATTTTGTAATATGAATGATTCAGTCACCTTCGGATTCATGGATAACCATTTTGAGAAATGATTCTTTCCGATTAAAAGAACCAAACCATATTTTGATCAAATCACGTTTGATTCACCATTGAAACAGCATTGCACACTGCACAGTCTTTTTGATTCAATCAGCATTGTTTCTATGCGTGTTTTGATTCAATAATTATTCATGAAGCAAAAAATCTGGTGGTGAATCGGTTCTTCTTTTATTCAAGGTTTTTTTATTGAACGATTCCAATCGATTCAATCAGAGTCGAATCAACAACCAGTCTGGGCGCTGCAATGCTAACCCTATGGCGCTGGCCTGGTCAGTCACAGCTTCAGTCACGGCCATGACCAGTTCTGGTCCCAGCGCTGGGACGCTGGTACCATAAACTTGCATCTCTACTCCGGACGGCAGCAGCCAGCAGCGCTGGTCGTCTGAGGAGGTATAATGACTGCCCAGCGGGGTTGTCTCCCGCCTTATTATCCCAGCTCGACCGCTCTCATTAGATGAGGAGGTTCGAACACTGAGTCTCAGCACGCCTAGGTCCCGTTCTCATCGATATGGCTGATCAGCGGCAGGCTAATTGTCGGAGGTTCGAGATCTTTCTTCGGACTACAGCCCGGTCACTTCATGGTTCAGAGACTTCAGAGACGTCAACACTATACTCTTCCGTGGCATCGCTTTAGTTGATACCATATGCTCCAGGCATCCAGGTAACAGACAATCGGCATTGAACCGAACTTTACTTCAAAACTTCCGGAATATGTCATTGGCGGAGCTCCTGATTATTTTCCTCCTCGTACGCCACTTTCACACGCGGTGGTAGATGGTCATCCTGGACTACAATTCCCTCCTCATCCGGCTGTCACACAGGCCCCAATCGAGGAAATCGAGGTCAATCGTCACCTCCACATAACGGGGCCGGCCTGTTTGCCTCCTCACACCGATTAAGCAACAGAGCCGTGTGAAGCTACTCTGATTCCGATCTCGAGCGAGCGAGCGAGCGTCGCCGCCGCCGGCGCGGGACTGGTAGGCCTGTATCGTAGCTCGCTGCTCCCGGTCCAGACAGGCCCGTCAGGCCCTGTCCACTACTGCCCAGCACTGACTCGGCACGGCTCGGCTCGGCAGCACGTCACGGCTCGGCAGCACGGCACGGCACGGCACGGCACGGCGCTCGGCAGCGGTCCGCGGTAGCCACCAATTACGGCATAACCGGCTGACGGCCGCCGGCCGGGCAGTGGCGGGCAGTGGCCGGGCAGTGGCCGGAGCGGGCCGCGCCGCGCCGGGCCCGGTTCTCACACGGCTGGCCGCGTCGCCGATCGTTTGTTAGCGGTGTCGGTACAAACTGCCGCCGCCGAGTGACAGAGGTCACCACGGGCCGACTTCTGTGGCCGGGGGTCGGGCTGTGGCCGGCCGAGGTCGGGCTGTGGCCGGGTGACAGAGGTCACCACGGGCCGACTGCTGTGGCCGGGGGTCGGGCTGTGGCCGGGGGTCGGGCTGTGGCCGGGGGTCGGGCTGTGGCCGAGGGTCGGGCTGTGGCCGGGGGTCGGGCTGTGGCCGAGGTTCGGGCTGTGGCCGGAGGTCGGGCTGTGGCCAGGTCTGTCGATCGCTAGACGTCACGCGTTCCGACTGAGTTCGCTGAGTCCTAATAGGCAAAAACTCGATATTATTAACTTAATCATGACTCCAGAGAAGTCCATGAGCACTCTGTATTCACAGTCATAGGGTTATTCACTAACATAGTGCAATATATTACACCCCGAGTCAAACATAGGAAACACACGGGGCGGGGGAGGCTGGGATACAGACGCACACGATCGCTCTAAGACACATCACAGAAAGTCATTCATCGGTACATCGGCATGCCCAGCGCAGTCACGTGGCAGTCGCAGTCGCCAATCCAATCCAACACGAACGGCTATGGACATGTTGGCCTAAGGCTTCCGCAGATCACTTCTTTCGGGTTTTTATGAGAGATAAAAAATGAGTTTAATGTGATTATTCAAACGATCGATCAATTTCCTGGGAAGTTCTTTGTGTATTTGTGTCTGCCCTGTCCGGCGGCTACCCCGTGTTCCCGTGACTGGATCGGCAGCAGGGCGGCGTCACTGTCAGAGAGCGTGGTACCTAGCCGCGCCCACCTGACCCGCGACCGCTAGGGGTCGCTCGGGTAGCCCCACACCGGCCGGCCGCTCTCACGCGGTCAACGCCCCCGCGCAGGGTGCCACCGAGGGTACACCGCCGGCCAATGTCCTCTATAGTCTATACAACGTCCTCTGCGCCGTGTAGTGTTACCAGGGGCTCGGGCATAGGCGCTTGTGATAGTCAGTTTTCATTAGAAGCTATAGTTTGACGATAAAGTGACCCACGACACATCGAAAGCGATATCATGGCGACGTCTAAAACGTCAGCTGTGTTTTTTTTTCTGGATACCAGGCATAACCAGGTTGCAGTGACGCGGCTGAAGTCAGCGTGAGACGGCTATTTATTTAGTTTGAGGACGGTACGTTACAGTTTTTACGACTCGCAATTATATCCCTGTATCCCTCCATCTCTGCGTTGTATGAGGTGCCTCACGGCCTTGATGGCAAGGAAGGTTCGATAGCGACCGAGACGGTTCGCGCAGTGGCGCTGCGCTGCTTCCTTGTTCTGATTTAGATCCTGTAATCGCATCCTGACAGGAAAGTGCTGCTGGTGCTATCTAAGGTCGGGTCTGTCGATATGCGATAATGGTTATCGGCCAAACAAAGAACGCCCAGTGCACGGTGGGTGGGAGAAGGCAGCGCAGTGCTTCTGAAACCGGAGGGTTTCATATCGGCAAATGTGACGCGAATGGTAGTCACAAATGGCGACCTTTGTCGGTTTTGAAACGTTTATTGAGAGAGGGTTAACGTCTGGATACAGAGCATAATACCCCGCACGAATACCCCGTACAATACCCCGATACCCCGCACGAATCGTGGTACAGACGATCAATACGCGTGATCTATTGTTTCTAGTCATCGGCCGAGGTAAAAAGCTACCAATGGCACAGCATATGACGATACAAGTTTCGGGGCACTTGTCGTTTATCGTCGCTGAAAATGTCTGGAAAAACGTGATTAAACATTCACGTATACGATGTTTTTCCTTCGTGAAAGTTTAATTCTTAAATGTATTTTGTAGGTAAAGCTCATGCCACCATTTTCCCTCCGGTCGCCTCCGCCCAGCGCAAAACCATGGGAAGTCGGCAGGCAGTCCTTCATTCGACTGGTAGGTAATTGAGGCTTCATCATACACCAATGTGCTGTTTCATGTAATGGTCATCGTCATTAGTATGGGAGTATTCACGTCCGGATGACAAATTAAGCCGGTTTAGGTATCTGTCGATTCCACTTTCACTTGTTGCTTGCCCATATCGAACAGCCATATAAGAATGCAAATCTTCATTGGGTTATTAATGACAACGGACGGCTGCTTCGCAATCATAATGTTGTATTTCTATGGTTCTTTGTCCCCCATTGCCCTGTCAGTAAGTAGCGTACAATGTACCCTCCCGTGTCATTCAGCCTTGTGTTTTGCCCAACATGTGTTGCCATTTAGCCGTCACTGCTGAGGACGGCGAGCAGGGCAGGCCACAATCACCTACAAAGTGCTGTGTGAACCTTCGGGCGAGTAATGTTTATTGTCCAGTGACCTGGGAGCATTTTCCGTGCGCAGTTGAACTCTGTGCCTGCTTCCTGACCTCGCATGGTCGCCTGTAATCATAGTACAACACAGACGACCGGCGAGGAAAAACACTGTCACATATTGGTTGCTGTCGGTCCAATGATGGGAAATATAATATATCATACAAGTTTATAATATTTGGTCGTGCCCTTAACGGCGATTTTGATCTATATATAGTTTTATCTGTGGTATTTTTTATCGTCAGGAGGCTCTCGTGTTAAATTAAAAAGCACTTCAGGATACGAGCGATAAGTCGCTCCACAGGTGCTGTCACCTCTAAGTTTGCAACATATCAGTAGTACAATTTATAGCATTGGTTCCGCCATAAGCGGTTTTAGCGTGTATTTTACTGAGCTTGTCATCAATGTATCCAAAACGTGATTATTACAAGGTACTTTGTTTACCTGCTATGCTTTAAAATACTTATTCAAATATGAAATCCTGTAGTGAGCTAGCATTATCTCTTTTTCGATATTGACCCTCGTCAAAGTGCTGCGTATGTAGGCGCTGGCCTTCTCTGATCTGACGTGACGTGACCTGACCTGACCTGACGTGACCTGACGTGACGTGACGCGACGTGACCTGACCTGACCTGACGTGGCCTGGCGTGACCTGACGTGACCTGACCTGACCTGACCTGACGTGACGTGACGTGACCTGACGTGACCTGACGTGACCTGACCTGACCTGACCTGACGTGACGTGACGTGCCCTGGCCTGACCTGACCCGTGACCTGACGTGACCTGACCTGACCTGACCTGACCTGACCCGTGACCTGACCTGACCCGTGACCTCCGCCGCAGGGACGACCATGGCCTCTGCCGACTCTCTGCGCCGTCCCGTGTACGGCAGCGGCGCCGGCAGGCTCAAGGACTTCTCCTCCATCAAGTCCGCGTTCGAGACCGCTCCGAAATCGGTGAGTAGCCGCTCTTTTCTCCCACGTGACGGTTCAGTCGTTCTTGCATTAATGTAGGACGAACAAAGTTGGATGGGAGACAACTGAACGTTACACACAAATAGAGCCGACTGTTTACCAAAGCATCCACTCCATTATTATTTGTCCCCTCAGTCTACCCGCCGTTCCGTGTCTTCAGTCCACCTCCCCATTTCCCTTCGTCCTCTCAGTTCGTCTGTCCCTCCGTCTGCCCGTCCTCTCAGATCGTCTGTCCCTCCGTCTGCCCGGCTCCTCAGTTCGTCTGTCCCTCCGTCTGCCCGTTATCTCAGTTCGTCTGTCCCTCCGTCTGCCCGGCTCCTCAGTTCGTCTGTCCCTCCGTCTGCCCGTCCTCTCAGATCGTCTGTCCCTCCGTCTGCCCGTTATCTCAGTTCGTCTGTCCCTCCGTCTGCCCGTTATCTCAGATCGTCTGTCCCTCCGTCTGCCCGTCCTCTAAGATCGTCTGTCCCTCCGTCTGCCCGTTATCTCAGTTCGTCTGTCCCTCCGTCTGCCCGTCCTCTCAGATCGTCTGTCCCTCCGTCTGCCCGTTATCTCAGTTCGTCTGTCCCTCCGTCTGCCCGTCCTCTCAGTTCGTCTGTCCCTCCGTCTGCCCGGCTCCTCAGTTCGTCTGTCCCTCCGTCTGCCCGTCCTCTCAGTTCGTCTGGCCCTCCGTCTTCACGTCCCCTCAAGTTCGTCTGTCCCGTCTGCCCGTCCTCTCAGTTCGTCTGTCCCTCCGTCTGCACGTCCTCTCAGTTCGTCTGTCCCTCCGTCTGCACGTCCCCTCAAGTTCGTCTGTCCCTCCGTCTGTACGTCCTCTCAGATCGTCTGGCCCTCCGTCCATTTGGTTCGCCTGACCCTCGGCTATCTGTCTCTCCCGTCTCCTTTCCGGCTGTAACCCGCTTCCCTGCTGTGACAGTCGGCGGCCCCCTGCCGGCCTGAGAGTTGCTGTGGGCCGAGCTGCGCACTAGGCTGAGCTGTGCTGCCGGGCTGAGAGCTGCCGAGCTGCGCACTAGGCTGAGCTGTACTGCCGGCCTGAGAGCTGCTGTGGGCCGGGCTGCGCACTAGCCGAGCTGCCAGCCTGAGAGTTGCTGTGGGCCGAGCTGCCGGCCTGAGAGTTAATGTGGGCCGAGCTGCCGGCCTGAGAGCTACTGTGGGCCGAGCTGCGCACTAGACTGAGCTGTGCTGCCGGCCTGAGAGCTGCTGTGGGCCGAGCTGCGCACTAGACTGAGCTGTGCTGACCGGCGGCCGGTTGACAGACCAGTAACCAGTGGCCACTGGCCACACTGCCAGACCGCCACAACCCACAACCGGTCCCAGCGCCCGGCCGTCGACCGAGTCACCTCACGTGGCGGCCCGGGGCGGGAGTGGGGCGGGAGTGGGGCTGGGAGTGGGGCTTGAGCCGGAGCTGGAGCCGGAGCTGGAGCCAGGCTCGGAGCCGAAGCTGGAGACGGGACTGGGCCGGGGCTGGAGGCGCGTCTGGAGCCAGGGCTGGGGCGTTGGCATTACCTGGTCACAGGCACGTAGCCAGGATTTCGTCCAGGGGGGGGGGGGGGGCGGCGCCTCGAAAGGGCCACTTCCCGAGCGTTGAAAGGGCCCCTTCCCAAGCGTTGAAAGGCCCCCCCCCAAAAAAAAC